>JAASFN010000440.1:0-20321 GCA_023333795.1 Globisporangium rhizosaccharum | reverse complement strand
CAGCGGCGATTTGAATGTGATGCGAGCGAGACGCTCTGGTTGCTGTGTCCACTCAGCAGTGTGTGCGCACTCCAAGCGCTTCAAACGCGTTGCTTGCCTCACACACAATGGACTGGACGTTCGCTGAAGCATCAACTTCACGACTCGCATGCAGCGTCACGAATGCAGGCACAGTAGCTCTTGCTCATCAGCTCTGGCAGTGTCCATCAATCACGCTCGCTCGGTACTAGCAAGCCGCAACGCAACGCCGCTAGTCTCGTTCCAGCGAGCTGGCATTCTCCGTTTTGCGACGTCCAGTAACACTAGCGCTGGCACCGCAGCTGCCTCTCTCGCCATGGTTCGCACAACACCAGCTCGGAGCGACACGCGTTCATTGACGCCATCGCTGCTGCCACTAGCGACAAGCAAGAGCTCAGCTGTGTGTGCTCCGACTCGAGCGCTCTACGCCAGTATCGCAGTCGCGCTCATGCTGCCGCTTCAGTTCGGTTGGTCGGTCGCACAGCTCAACCTGTCAGCGTTTGCGAGCCAAGACGCATGTGACGCTCGCCCCGTCCGTGATGGCACGTGCCTCATGTTCCCAGGTCACTCTCAGCGCGAGTGGACGTACGCTGTGAATGCGTGGATCATCGGCGGGATGGTCGGCAGTCTGCTCTGCGGGAGCCTCGCAGACGCACGCGGCAGGCGAGCGGTGCTCATGGCAAGCGCGCTCTTCATGATCAGCGGCGGTGCGATCCAAGCCAGTGCGTCGGCAATTCCAGTGTTTGTTCTCGGCCGACTGCTCGCTGGGATCTCCTCGGGCTGTGCGACTGGCATTGTCGGCGCGTACGTGAACGAGCTCGCACCGCCACACTTGCGCAGCGCGTTCAGTGGCGGGTTCCAGATCTCGCTCTCGCTCGGAGGCGTGCTCGTCGTCTGCGCGTTCTTCGTTGCAAACACGAGCTCTGGCTGGCGCTACCTCGCCGGCTTCCAGGTGCTCTGGGGTGTCCTCTTCCTTGCACTTGCAACGCCATTGCTAGTGGAGAGTCCTGCGTGGCTGCTCGCACATGGCAAGCACGAAGATGCAACGCAGCTCATTGAGCGCATCTACGGCGATCAGCACGTCTCGCTTGCGCTGTCCTGGTTCGAGTCGTCGTCTCCGTCTTCAGTACGCGTCCTCGACGTGGAAGCACCGTCGCCAGTCGCAGAAGCAGCAACAGTCAGGACGCCAGGGTCGTACGGAACATCCAGTCACGCTCAGCCACTGCTGCATACGAACACGACACAGCAGAGCACAACGTTGCTGCTCATGTCGCCGCTGTTCCGCCGTCAGCTGGTCGTCGCAATCACGATCGCAACTGCGCAGCAGCTCTCGGGCATTGGCGCCGTCTCGTACTACTCGTCAAGCATCTTTGTCGACGCTGGAATCACGGACGACCGCGTCGGTACGCTGATCGCAAACGTCATGGGCTTGCTACCAGCACTCGCAACTGGTCCGCTCGTCAGCCGCTTTGGGTACCGCAGCGTGCTCCTCACTGGGTTTCTCGGCATGCTCGCGAGCGCAGTCGGCATCACCGTGGCGCTCCACACTCGCGTCACAGCGCTCTCGATCTTGTTTGTCAGCACGTTTGTCGGCGTCTTCTCAATGAGTCTCGGTCCGCTCGTCTACGTCGTCACAGCAGATCTCTTCCCAATGTCCGTGCGCGCGACGGCGTCGTCTGTGTGCATCTTTGTGACGTGGCTCGCAAACTTGACCGTCGGCGTGTCGTTCCCGTCCATCGCAGCGGCGCTCCGAGACCTCGCATTCCTCCCGTTCATCGCAGCGCTCGCGACGTTCTTTGTCTTTACGTGCGCGATGCTACCCGAGACGCTCGGCAAGACGAGCGACGCGATCCAGCGCGAGTTCCACGCTCAGCGAGCAGCGTCCGTGCGGTCTGCTGCAACGAGCGCTCGTGTATGCGTCCAATGACTTTGGCCATGCACTCTCGGCCGAGTCGATGGCTCGTAGACACGTTGCTAGATACCAGAGCGTGGGCAGCACAGAGTGACGCAAGTCCTGATGAGAGGAGCTTGGTCATAGTAGAGACACTGAGACCCTCACACTCGTACAGACAACCTGCGAGTTGCTTGGTCAGAGTTGCTTGATCAGAGTCAGGACGACAACCAGCTATTTGCAGTCAGCACTCTTGCGCTTCTTCGTGTCTTCGCTCCTAGTCGCCTTGCTGCTGCTGCCGGGCCCCGCTTGTCGACCAAGCGAGTCTGTCAGTCACGTTGCTGCTGCTGCTGTCTCGATCGTGATGGCTCGACCGAGTGATGCTGCGACAGCATGGCACGAAGATGAAGACGTTGAGCTGAAGCAGTCGCTGCACCAGAAAGAGGCGATCACGGCGCAGATGATCTCGATCATCTCGACGCGACTCAACTCGCTCCAGACTGTCGGTGCGTCTTTGCCGCTCGCTCACTTCATTGCCTCGCTTTCCTCTCACTGACGTACCTCTGGTGTTTTTGCTCACAGCCAACAGCCGCAAGCTCGGGCTCGAGTGCGACCTCCGTGTCAACTCGGACTACTGCTCCAAGATGGTGCGCTGCTCGCTGCTTGCGAAGACTCTGAAGCAGAGCTATCGTCGACGTTGTAGCAGCTAACCAACTGCGCACACCATGGCTCTCACGCTCTCGTTGCTGCAGGTACCAGGGCTCCAGGATCCGTACGAGAACCGCGTCGGGACGTCTGGGAAGACCAAGACGATCTCGTCCACTGCAATCGCGAGCAACCAGGCGATGATGGAGCGGCTCTTTGGTCCAGACGAGAAGACGCGGCTGCGCACGGTACTCACTCTCGCTGCGAGTCGATAGAGTTGACGCCTGTTAGCCACTCGACTGAGCCTGAGTCGCTCAGACTCTTGTAGGGCTCGTCATGAACTGAGAGCTCTCACACTCGCACACACACACGTCTCTCTGTGGCCACTGGCACTCACAGCAAATCCTCAAGAAGAACAAGCTCGAGCTCCAGAAGAACGAGAACCGCCGCAACGCGCGCGTGCTCCTAGAGAAGCAGCTCCAAGCGAGCATCGAAGGCCACATCACGCGCACTGTCGAGAGCTTCACGTACACTGGCGGTGACGCAGAGAGTGGGTGCAGCAGCAGCCGCAGCGCGAGTGTGTACGTGAACGCGAAGCTCTTGCTGCTCCATACGCTCGAGCGCATGCGGATCGCAAACGGCAAGAAGAGCTTCAAGCGCTTCTTGCTCGCCGACGTCTCGTGCACACTCTTTGAAGAGGTCTTCTGGCTCGCGTTCTGCCACTTTTACCAAAAGGCACGTGCGTCTGACTGTAGCGTTGTCTGGTGTCTCACAGCGGTGTCGACACTCGCTGTCCAACGTCACTACCGACTGACTGACACGCACAATGACTCTGTCCTTGTCTAGCGCTCGATGCCGCAGCAGCGCGCACTGGTCGAAGACCTCAGTGCCAAGTACGTCAAGATGATCGCGTCGCTCCATGGCAACATCGACTACATCTTTCGGATCTACCCGTACGCGATCGCAAGCGCCGTGTGCTGGGGCTTCTACTACCTCTTCCCTGGCTCGCGCCACTTGTACTCGACCGAGTTCAAGAACGAGATTTACCTCTTTGTCTGCCAGCTCCTGCTTGGCTTGAAGCTCTGTCCTGTGTCAGTCCAGAGCATGCGGCGCCAGTACTTCCCAGACGAAGTCCTCGACGACGTGAGCAGCAAGAGCAAAGCGCTCAAGCCGCCACTTTCCGCATCCAGTGCCAATGCGACGTCGACACTTGCAGCTGACGTTGCGTCCCTGCCGCGCATCCAGTCGGCAGCAGCAGCGTTTGGGATCGAGAGCAGTGGAGCCGCGACCAAGATCAAGAAGAGCGCGAGCGAGTCGTACCTTGGCAAGCAAGCACTGGACGACAACACGATCGAGCGCATCCTCGAAGTACCTGCAACTGTGTCGGACGACTCGGCTACCAGCAACGTACGCAGGTGTCACTTGGTGCTGCTACCTTCATGGCACTTTGGGGCATACTAACGTGAACCATTGGTTCGCTTACTCCATGTATATGTATCTGCCTTTGGGTCGCGATGTAGCTCGCGGCGCAGCGACGCACGCACCAGCTCCGCTCGATGTTCAACGCGTCGCAGCTCAGTCCGCTCATGAAAGAGTACTTTGGTTCACAGACCAAGAGTCTCAAGAAGCCGTGCTACTTGCTGCGCACGACACCGCTCGAAGGCTGCCACGTCGGCGGCGAAGACACGTACCACAAGTAGTACGTCACGTCCTTTGAGTGCTTGTCGAGACGCATGCACAGTGAGGACTCGCACTAACGCACACTGATCTCTCGATACTTCATCATCACTAGCTACCGCCGCAAGAACCAGAAGAACTACGCCGCAGAGGCGCTCAAGGAGCAAGAGAAGTGCTACCGCGAGATCCACAAAGTCCAGAGCGACACGCGCCGTGAGATCGACGCGCTTCACGAGGTGCGTAGTCCGATTGCGACTTTGCTACGAGGACTTTGAGCTCACGACTTGTGCTGGGTGTAGACGCGCGAAGTGGTGCTGAACAGCGGCAAGAAGGCGCTCCAGGCGTACTGCACGCTGCTGATCGCGAAGAAGCACGCAGCGGAAGAAGAGGACGCACAGACTAGTGCGACTGCGACTTCAACAGCGTCGTCGAGCCCACTTCCGCGCACCAAGCCCTAGACACCAGCGAATGACTGCGATTCTAATACAAATGCTCACAATGCGACTGACTGCCTGACAATGGGTGATCATGATGCCAAGCCAGGCTTGTTGAAAGTGACTTGCCTCGCTCAAGTCCAAGTCACCAGTGTTGCTAGCAGCGTGCTGTGAGCGGCAGCGGATCAATGCTTCGCATGACGTCTTCGCAGCAGTACTTCGAGGCACTTGATGTCCTTACAAACTTCAGAAATTAAGTGGTGCACAATTTCAGCCAATGAGACGCAAATATATGGAGTCTAATTCACGAGATTTTCTTTGATTCCGCAACTTTGCATCAAATGACCAGCAACAACATGGCAGCAGACCTGGATGTGCTCGTCGCGGAGCTCAAGCGTGTGGCGCCGCGTCTGCACGCATATGAACCGCGCGACCCGAGCTGGCAGCAGGTGCGCTCATGTTCGCTTGTATGCATGCACTCTCGCAGCGCTTGGCACTGAGCGGCAGACTGTGTGCATGTACACAGGCAGAGCAGAAAGCGCTCGAAGCGCGCGAGCAGCTCAATGCGCTGCTGCGGTCGCCCGAGGGAGTCCAGACGCTCAAGAGCAGCGATGCGCTCGACGACATGCGCCGACTCGTGCCAGAGGTACGTGTGTGAATGCGCATTTGTTCCTCTTTTCCGTCCATACTTGCTGGTCACTGCGTCATTGACCCACTCGACGCCTGCTTGTTCACTCGTGCAGGTAACGCGTGCCGACATCGCAGAGCTCCACGTGTCGGACTTTGTGCTCGGGATGCTCTTTGTGCAGCCGTACCGGATGTTCGAAGATGTCTATCGAGGCTACGGCGCTGACGTACGTGGTGCTACTAGTGCTTGACAGTTGGATCCAGTCACTGGCACATGTGTGGACTGACCAATGCGCTCCTGTCTGTCGCTGTGTGGTTGTATGGACGCAGTACGGCAAAGAGCTGTCTGCAGAGGCGCGCAAGAGCGAGAACCTCATCAAGTCGTCCTACGTACGTCTCGCGTGTGTGTGTGTGAAAGAGAGAGAGAGAGAGAGAGAGAGAGAGAGAGAGAGAGAGCGAGTCCTCGGCGTCTTGTGGGCTCTCATAGACAGCGCGATCTAGATAGCCGCTCGTTCGCTCACACTGTCGCTGCTGCTCTGGTGCTGTGGCTACCGCAGATCTACGGCGAGATCTTGTTCTTCCCGTTCGCAGATGCGATTCGATCCATTGCGTCGACGCTCCCAGAGCACGCGATCTTCTACGACTTGGTACTGATTGCCATGTACAGCAACTGGCGCACTCGTGGCGCTGGACTCACACCACCGCTATGACGATGTGGCTGTGCGCACAGGGTTCTGGGACTGGCAAAGCCGTGATCGCCGCGAGTCTTTTGCATCCGTTCGACCAAGCGATCGGCATTGAGCTCCTCGAAGTGCGTGCTGCTCGCGTGATGACACTGTGTCGTATGTGTTGTATGGTGTAGTGACTGACTATAGACGTCTCTGTGTATGGGTCGGTGGTGGCGATAGCCGCTCGTAGCGTGTGCTGACAAGCGCAGAGACGCGCTCGTGAAGCGCGGGAGTCCGTTTGGGACTGACGTCGAGTTCCTTCACGGGAGCATCTTCACGACGTCGTGGGAGACTGGCGACGTCGTGTTCTGCCACGGCACGTGCTTTAGCGACAAGTACGTCCTAGACACTGTCGGCTATTGCCTATCGACGTGTGAATGCAATGGACACATGACTGATGGACTATCGCACGTGACGGACCTGGTAGAGAGTGGACCGACATCTCACTCGCAGCTGAGAAGCTCAAGCAAGGCGCGTACGTCCTCTCGACGTCCCACGTCCTCCAGTCCGCGCTCTTTGAAGTCGTCAAGAGCATAAACTTCAAAATGAGCTGGGGCACAGCGACGCTCTACGTTCACGTACGTCCACTCGCATGTCTTTGGCTCTGCTGCTCCATTGACAGGTCCCTCATGCCTTCACGCCACGCTCAACATTGTGTGATACCACTTGGCCGAGACAGCGACGCCGCAAGATCGGGCGGTGGGCAGCGCAGATGCTCCGTGGCGGCCGCGCGACCCGCACTGACCTCGCTGGTCAGCAGTCAGCAGGCTCAAGTGACTCAACCACGTCCAGTGGCGATCGCAAAGTCGCTGAGACGCGCTCGTGAGAGAGAGAGAGAGAGAGAGAGAGAGAGAGAGAGAGAGAGACCAGAGTGTCTAATCGCCGTCGACTGATTGGCTTGTTCGTTCGTTCAGGTTGCAAGATACAAAGAGCAAGCGCCTCGCGACTACTTCTTCTTCTGCTTGGCAACCTTCTTGTGGCGTTTCTTCACGTGCTTGGGGATCTTGCTCTGCCGCTTCACCTTCTTCTCCTCCTTCGTCGCGTGCTTGAGCGCTTTCTTCTCGAGCTTCTCCTGTTCGCGCACGCGCTCGCGCTCGAGACGCCGTTCGAGCCGGAACGCTGCGCGCTGCTCGTCGGTCAAGACGCGGCGTCCTGACTCAGTCTCGTCGTCATCATCATCACTGTCGTCCTCGTCGTCCTCATCAGAGTCCTCGTCGTCATCGCCCTCATCGTCACTGCCACTAGCGTCCGTGCGCTTCGCCACATGCGTGTCACCGCCGTCCTCTTCCGCATCGTCCTCCTCATCATCGTTGTCACTGTCTTCATCATCGTCTGTCGAGTCGCCTTCGCCGTCTTCGAGGTCGTCGACGTTGAGCAGATCCATCAAGCGACTCCCAGCTGGGAGCGTATCGACTTCAAGGCGCGAGATCGCTGAGATCAGCGACTTCTCCATGCGTCCTTCCATGTAGTCGAGCTGCTCGCGCTCCGAGTGGAGCACTTCGCCGAGCGACCGCGGAATGAACGTGCTCATGAACACGGCTTCATCGACTTGCTGCTCGTTCGTCATGCCGACTGGGCGGTTCGCAATCGCGTCTTGGATCGCGTCCAAGTGGTCGTCGACAGCGTCGTCGGCGATCGTCGGGTCCGTGACAAAGTCAAAGAGCTCTTGCGTGCTCATGGGGTTCAAGCCGCCGTACTTGGTGAAGTAGTCGGTGATGTTGCGGCAGTCTTTGCGCAAAAAATCCGCGGCGCTCGGGTGCTCGTGCTCGACCGACTGCGAGACGTCGATGAAGTAGAGCTGCTGCTGGTAGTACAGGATGTTGTACTCGCTCAAGTCGCCGTGCACGAGCTTGCACTTTTGGTACATTGTGCGCATCATCTTGACGCAGTACAAGTAGCACTCGCGGTACCGCGTCTCACTGAGCTTGGCGTCTTTGAGCTTTGGCGCAGCGTAGCCGTCGCGGCCGATAAAGTCCATGAGCAGCACGTGCGACCGGAGCATGACTGGGTTCGGTGCGTAGATGCCAGCGTCCCGGAGCCGACGCAAGTTGCGCATCTCTTTCTCGGCCCAGAGCTTCACCATCTTGCGCGGATTGCTCTTGGAATACCCGTGGCGGAAGCGGAACTCGCCACTCACGTACTTCTCGCGGTCTTTGAACACGAGGATCGACGTCTTGTAGACTTTGATTGCGCCTTCGCGACCGTCGGGGAACCGCGCGTGGTACACGTTTGCTTCTTTGCCCGTGCTTAAGCATCCGTTGATCTCGGTCACAACGCCCTGGTTGAGCATCTTGTACAGGATCATGCGCGTGCGCGGGTCGAGCACTTGCTCTGTCGTTGCGCGGTCGTCGCGACCCGTGTGCTTGATGCGACCGCTCTCTTCATTCCGGAGCGACCGGTTCAGCTGGTTCTCAGCGCGCTTCGAGAGCGTGAATCCGTCCTCGTCCTTCATGCTTGCTGGCGTGCGTAGTCGTGCAAGTGCGTAGTGCTTGTAGTGGCGGTCGTGGTCGTGGTCGTGTGCACACAGAGCGAGTGCGATAGCGACGCTAGTGCTCTTGGCGAACTGCTTGGGTTGATGATGATTGACACACTCGCAATGGCCATTCAAACTGTTTGCGATTGGGAGTGTGCCAGTGTACCATTTTGAGAGGTACATTTGCGGTACAATTCAACCAAAGTGATCGTCGTCAAACTCAAACGACAAACAAGGCAAGATGGACGAAGAGAAAGCGCGCGCGTACGCCGAGCTCGCGTCCAAGATGACTGAGCTCCACGCGTCGATCGCGCTGCTCACACAGAACGTCGACAAGATGGCGCGCACAGACGCAGAAGTCACGTCCATGACCCGCATCTTCCACGGCGTGTACGTCTTTGCATTGCATCACAAGTGTCGTTTGCATCGTCATGGCTCACCATGTGAATGTGTTTGTGCTTGGTGCCACTAGATTCAAGAACGCTGCGGAGCAGTCCAAGTTTCGTGAGGCGTCCTAGCCTCGCACTCGTGGCGACTACAAGCGCACGAGCTCATTGCTTGCTGTATGTATCTATTCACTGCGCATTGCATAGCGTAACGCAATGCACACTGCATCTACGACACAAAGACTTGTTCTTGTGTCTCGTTGCGTGCGGAATGCGCGTGCTCACTGCGTTGCACTTGCTCAAGCCGCAGTTGCGGAGCAAAAGAGTGATGGTCTGCAAGTTGCTGTCTGCCCACGAGCAGGCTCAATGAGAAAAGCCATCACCTATGGTTCTCTGGATATGCGCGAGAAAGCGCACGCACACAGACAGATGCTCTTGTCGTGCAGACGCCGTGGTGGCTCACATTTGCAGCAGCGAGACAGTGCACATTCAGGTACAATGCGATGGTGTCGTACGAGAACTGACGGATACACGACGCGCTTGATCGGCACACACAGTCGCTCACACTACGTTTGTCTGTCTGTCTGCGTGGGTATCGACTGCAGCATGGATCGCTCTATCGTACTCAATGACGGAGCGTTCGCGATCGGCACGACAGCCCGCAGAGTCCTCGGGACGCCGCTCCAGCGCTTGCGGCGAGTGAACAACATCCCATCGAGAGCATCACACACACCGTTGGCTCGATCGTCTGTACATACGCAGCGTCTTGCAGCGTCTCATGCACCTGCACAGCGCGTGCCGTATGTGCAAAAGCGACTAGTGCTGCGTCAAGCGAGAAGCGTGCGAGCGCCACGAGATGCATCAGCCTTAGCGCCGAGCCTCGATACTGATGTGCGCATGGCAGGCCCACCGCGCTTCCACATCGGCACTGCGCCAGTGCGGCGAGCAGAGACGCCATTGCAGCGCCACCATCGCGTCAACAACATTCGCCAGACGACAGCAGCGAGAGCGCCGCTCCAGTGCGTTGGCGTCCCACAGCCGCCGCCGCCAACACCAGAAGACCCGTTCGTGAGTCCGAGCTTCCGCACGCGGTTCCAGACGTCTGTCCAGTCCGCAGCACCTCGCGTAGCAACTGCAAAGACCCGCCTCGACTTTGCAAGGGACAGCGCAGCGTCGTCGTCGACAGCGAGAACACGTGACGCACCAACGATGCCAGCGCGATGCGAGAACCCACGACTCGGCGCGCTCTTGCGGCGGATCCAGCATTTTATGCGCGACGCGCGATGGCAAGACGCAATGAGTGCGATCGACGAAGCGCTGAAGCTCGATCCAGGCGCTAATGCGCTCCAGATGGACCGCGCGATCGTGCACAACCACCTCCTCATGTACGTCGTCGCCTCTCTCTCTTGGGGGTTGCTTGTCGATCCAATGCGCCCAGCTCATCCACGCATGGCTCTTGTATGTGTATACGACGCCAGCGCTGCGAACAACAAGCGCAAGAAGGTCGAAGCCGACGCTACGATGAAGCAACAGCGAGCTGCAGAGCGCGCGCGATTGCGCTTGACTCTTGCACGACGGAGCCAACGGACGTTCTACGGCGTCTTGCGAGTGCGCACGAACGCAACGAGCGAAGAGATCAGGCGATCATACCGCGTGCTTGTGCGGCTGTTCCATCCTGGTGCGCGTCTTGTTGTTGCCATAGCTGTGTATGGAGATGTGCGACTGCTTGTACTCACTCACACGAGACGCCACTGTGCGATTGCAGACAAAGACCGCAGTGCGACCAGAGACGACGAGATCAAGTGCATCACTGAAGCCTACCGCGTGCTCTCGGATCCGATGCAACGAAGCAGATATGACGCGTCGCTCGCGTCAAAGACGCAGTGAACGTCCGTCTCGCGTCTGTAACAGCTCGATATGTATCGCTTGCGTCTTTTCCAACTCGACTCTTTAGCCCGCACACTAGCGATCGCGTCCAATCTGCAACCGACTCGCATCCACTGTCACCGAATGCACGAGAACGCCCAGAACTGCTCCGTCGTTGGCTCAGGAACCGACCGATCGAGCACATTTGGCTCGCGCGGCGCAAAGATCTTGACTTGGCGGATGTGCGTGTCGCGGCCGTTCTGGTGCATCGCGATGATCGCGACTTGCAGGAAGAACGTCCGCAGTGGCGTCTGTAGATGCACATGGAGCGAGCCACGTACAGCATGAGATGGCGCGACGCAGCGAGTCTGTTTGCTGAGCAAGTGCACGTACGTTGTCGTCGTCACTGTCGAGACCACAGAGCGGGATCGTGACCCAGCCCGTGGGCTCTGCGATGCTCTGTGTGTGGATCTCTTTGAGGTCGTGCACAGTCGAGCCGCTGCGGATCGAGACTTTCTTCGGCGTGTAGCTCTCGTCGAGCTTGTAGTCGAGGTAGAGCGCCACTTCTTTGAGCGTCATCTTCTTGTGGAACTGGATGTTGATCACGTGCGGCTGACTGCCGTCCGACTGCCAGTACGTGTCGACATTGTCTATCGAGCGAGTGTGTTTGGGCAGTGCAGTGCATTGTACGTCATAATGTGAACGACTGCAGCGGCGCAGCTGCATGCACGAGCGATGTACGTACTATCACGTAGCTGGTCGACGCCGTTGCCGGGTTTCGCAGTCGAGAGCGACCACACCGCTTCGTCGCCGACTTCGCGCCGAGCGTCCTCTTGCGGCATCGCTCTTGCTTTTGCTGTTGTTGCTCATTGTCGCTTCAAGCGCGTCGTGTTCACTGCATTCGCACGCTTTCCTTGCAATTTGTATAAAATCGAGAGAAACTAGGACCACATCAGCGACTCACTTGGTTGTTGTATGCAGCCAATTTGTATTCCATGCTTTATACAATTATCAAATGACAATAGCGCTAGTTTTGATGCAGAGAAAAGTACTGGACGACACACGAGACACAATTGCGCGATTTCAAACGCGAACGCAGACGAACATGGCGAGCAACAGTAGCTCCATGGAGCTCTCGTCGATCGGAGCAGCACCTCTGGACGACACACGTGACACGAGCGCGCACGTATCGTCGCCACCACTTCCGGAAGCTCTGTCGGAGCAGCCGATCCAGACCGATGCGCTCGAGAGCGAGCCCAGTCTCGAGACCGAGCGCCAGCGGCGGCTCGGATCGTTCGAGCTCCTCGATGCTGCAATGGACAACGTCGTCGAGCACGACGCGAGTGACGACGTCGACGAACACGTGATCCCAGACATGAGCAGCGCAGCGAGCCACATTGGCGACGCGGATAGCGACCGACAGCTCATTGCAGACACACACATCGCTGTCTCGGACGCGCAAGCGATGGAGTGCGATGCAGTCGACGACGCTACGAGCACAGAGCCCATGCAAGGACCAGCCGACCCGACCGAGCTCCTGCACGCTGACACTGCGTCTGAAGCTGCTGCTGATTCGGTACCAGCCGCAGCCGCCGCGCCTTCCTCGTCAGAGTCGATCAGCAACAACGCAGCGTCTCACACTGAGCCATCACTAGCACAAGTAGCAGCGACATCCGCGAGTCTGCCGAACCGGTTCGAACAGTACGAGCCCGAGCTGCTGCAGTGGCTCCAGGCGTGTCAAGCAGCAGACCACGGTACGTACGTCTGCGTCTCAAGTCACCATATCTCGGCGTCCGCACATACACACTGACGCATGTACGGGACGGCTCGTGCTGCTGCTGCCATGGCGTCACACTAGGTCTGCCTGCGACGCACGACGACGTGCTGTTCTTCCTCGAGTCCAAGGACCCAGAGCTGCTCGAGCACGTCGCTGCGCTCTTTGCGTGGCTCGCGCACTTTCACGTCGTCGATGATCCGTCTGCTGCTGATGACGCATCGAGCGCCGCGTCGGATCCATCGCGTCTCAAGCACCAGTCACTCGACCGGTTCTCAGACGCGTTCAAGCTCAGTGTGCTCGCGCGGCTCGAACAAACGGGCAACCTCACGGACGTCGCGAACGAGTTTGGACTCAAGAGCACGACGACGCTCGTGTACTGGCAGTACCAGCGCGACCACGCGCGGGAGTTCGTGGCACAGACGAGTCCCAGTACGAGTACCAGTCCAGTAGCTGCCCTGCCAGCTGCACCAGCACCGGGAGTGACACCTGTTGCTATCGCCGCTTCTACGAGCAGCAGCACGACAACGCCAGTGCACGAGCACGGCCGCAAGACTGGCGGCTTTGCTCAAGAGCAAGGGCTCCTCGCGTGGGTCCTCTCGCACCGCGAGACGCCGATCACGAAGCAAGACATCTTCAACTACATGATCGCGTCGTACCCCGAGTACGCGGCCACGCGCACAGCAGCGGCGCTCAAGATGTGGATCGCGCGGTTCCTCAAGCGCCACCTCTCGCCTGCCATGGCGTCGTCGACGGACGTACTCACGGCGCTGCCAGTCCGCAGCAGTGGCGACGCTGTCGAGTCGTCGCATGCGCGGGATGCGACCAGTACAACGGACAATGGCGTCTTAGCAGCTGGCGATGCTGTCGTGCTGCCGGTGTCGAGTGCACTCTCGCGGCCACCGCGACCACTTGCAGCACCAGCGCCACTACTCTCACTGACTGACAGCGCCTCGGCTCCACCAGACTCGACCAGCTCGCAGCCAAAGCGTCGCGCAAAGCGCGGCTGTCCCGACGGCTACGTTCTGCACTCGAACGAGTTCAAGCTGAACGCGCTCCGGAAGCTCGACGAAGGCAAGAGCATGAGCGAAGTGACAGAAGAGCTCGGGCTCAAGAGCCAGAACACGCTCGCGTACTGGCACAGCATCCGCGACAAGCTCGCGACGTCCGAGAAGAAGCGCTATCGGCTCGCCGGCGGCGGAAGGCGCAGCAGCTGCACGTTTGAAGACGAGCTCCTCACGTGGGTCGCCGAGCGCCACCAGCGCGGACAAGGTGCGTCGCTGTGTCGGACATAGCGCCATTACCGCCTTGCTCTGCTCTCTCTTTGACACTTGTGTGCGGGATGATAGGCACTGACGTGCGCGCAGTCCTCGACTACATGCGCGAGGCGCATCCGGCGTTCACGGACGGCAAGAAGGAACCGACGCTGCGCAAGTGGATCCTCCGGTTCTTCAAGCGCTGCTGGCGCACACCGAGCGTCACTGCAGGCTCGAGCTCGAGTGCAACGAGCACCAGTAGCACGAACACTAGCACTAGCAGTAGTACGACCGACGTAGACAAAGCGTTCATCTTTGTGTAGCACAGACCGCCAACACGCACGCACCTCGTACGTTTGATACGAGCGCGGCAGTGGGATCGCTTGAAAGTCGGTCTCGATACTCTCGAGCTGCGCACTCACGTACTCGTCGGTCTTGACCGCGAGGTCGTCGAAGCTCCGGCGATGCTCACTGTCACGGTCCTGCACGCGCGCGAGACAGACCATGAGCGTCTCGAACGTCGACTCCCACTCGAGTTCAAGCTTGTGCAGACTCGCATCACTCGAGTCAACACTGTCAGTGTGTCCGATAGAGTCCATTGTTGCTGCTGTTGCTACTGTAGTCGCGAGTCGCTCGTGGAGCAACGTCCGGAGCTTCATGACGTTTGCGCACTTGGCGTCCAAGCGCTGGCGAAACGCGTGCGACGGCAGCATCGCCATGACGTGCGAGAGCCACTCGGTTGCGTCTGGCAAGGTCGTAGGGATCTTGGTCACGCGCTCGATCTTGCCGTCCACTTCGCGGAGCAAGTCGCGCAAGAAGCGCTTGTAGAGCCCTGGCAATGCGTCGTCCATCTCTCGGACGCGGCGCGTAGCATGTGCACTGACACTGTCGACGAACGCGCGCTGGTCGACGAGCAGCACGCCGAGCTGGAGCACGCGCGGAGCCGTTGTGGCGTACGTGAGCACTGCGCTCCATGACCGCTGCGCGTCTTCGTACTGCTGCGCACTGACACTATCGAGTGCTGAGGCGCCACAGTCGACAGTGTTGGCGTCGCTGCTTGCGTTTGACGCACTCGCAGCGAGCCCTGCGTCGGCGCTGCGGATGTGTGCGAGACACGTCAAATGCTCGGTCTTAAGACTCTCGAGCTGTCGGTAGTACGTCTCGAGCGCATGGCGCATCGTCACGAGCGTCTCGGTGCACGTCTCGAGGACGCCAGCTGACGGTTTGCCGAGCGCCTGGACGAATGCACTTCGTGCGTGCGGTGCGAACGGTGCAAGGACACCAGCGAACCGCGCGTCCATGAGCTAGTACATTGTGTGAGACACACGAGCAACGCACGAGCGTTAGCAGGATACGATCGCACACAGAGCCATTGCGTATGAGAAGCTCGCACGGCATGCAGGACGTACAATGCGCGGCGTCTCGTCCATTGCAGCCATGTACGCGCCGATGACACGGTGAAGGAGCTCCAGCACGGCTGTCTTGGTTGGCGTGACACGCAGTGTCTTGACAGCTCGAGGCGTCTGCGCAGCGTCGGCTGCGTCGTCGTGGCTGTTGTCATGGACAGAGAGGTGGGCGTACAGGACGGGGAAGAGCGCGCCTGTGTCGCTGAGCACGAAGTGAGCGTCGAACGGCAGGAGTTCGCATCGCTCGCTGCCACCTGCGTCGTTGGTCTGGAGCGTTGCGGTCAAACCACTCGGTCCTGACAGACTGCTTGGCGCGCAGCTACCTCGTCGCGTCGTGCTTTGCGTCGTTGATGCCGGGAGGTCGACGGTAGAACGCGCGCTGCCACACACTTGCGCGTGCAGGTCATCGAGAAACGACGCGAGATGGCGGAAGACCGACTCGCTCACGTGGAAGTCTGCGAGGCGAAGGAAGCTGAACATGCGCTCGCGCAGACTCGAGGCTTGGAGCGACGCCGAGAGCACAGTCTCCGAGGCACTCGAGAGCGCGTATCGGTCGTCTTTCGTCGTTGCGAGCGACGCTGTTGCGTGGACAATCACGTCGCAGATCGTCGCGACCTTGGCGACCACAGCTGCTTGTGCAGACGTGAGGCGCTCGCGCTGGACCTGTCATCACAGTGAGTGCGTGTGGTTGGTGAGGGTGTGTGTGTGCGTCGCGATTGTTGCGAGCATCTACGACGCCACTCGTTAGTGTATGCACGCGTATACCTGGAGATACTGCTCGAGTGTGTACGCTCTTGTCGGTTCGAAGCGAGGTCGAGGCGCGTGCTCTTCGATCTTCAGTGAGAGAGAGCAAGAGACATACGTATACACGGATCCAGTGAGTCGTAGATCCCAGCGCTGTGGAGAGCCAACACATCACACTACTCAGCCCTAGAGCCTCGCATCACAGTGCTATAAGCGCTGCTACCTCCGTGCACACTGCGCGGACTTGGAGCAGCAGCGGCGCTGCGATCGGGTGGCACGTAAAGAGACTGCACATCAAGGCTGCGCGCGTGCGCTGGTGCTTGTTCCGGATCGTCTTGCGCTTCCAGGAGAGGAAGAAGAGCATTTGCTGGATGCGCGTGAGGCCCTGCATCATCGTCATGTGGTCGAACGCGCGCTTCTCGTCGACCCAGTTCGCGATCGAGACGAACTCGATCACTGCGCGACGGTGGAAGTGCGTGAAGCCGAGCGACCCGAGCGTGAAGAAGTCCTGCGCGTGGCTGCCGTGCGCCACCGCCGCTTCGGTCGTGAACGTGAGCCAGTAGACGTTGCGGAAGC
Organism: Globisporangium rhizosaccharum; assembly: GCA_023333795.1. Lineage (NCBI taxonomy): Eukaryota > Oomycota > Peronosporomycetes > Pythiales > Pythiaceae > Globisporangium > Globisporangium rhizosaccharum. Next base: position 3,820 of record JAASFN010000440.1, on the reverse strand, counting down.
CGCACGGCGGTGTCATGTCGTACACGAGGTACAGCACGTCGTCTTCGCGCTCGACCTTGCGCTGCGCAGCGTCTGCAGTGTACCAGTGCGAGCGAGAGCAAGCGTGTGAGTTGCGATGATGGAGCTAAGACGCAGTCGACAGCGAGCGACGCATGCGTGAAGCGCACGCGTGAAGCGCACGCGTGAAGCGCACGTGTGAAGCGCACGTGTGAGCGTACATTTGCCTTTCGGGATCTCTGTGCGGCGCACTGGACGTCTCGAGTGGATCACGTCGAGTGCGTACCGCAGCAGCGCGTCGTGCGTTGCGTACTCTATGCGCACAGCAGAGCACACAGTGCACCGCATTGCGCGTCAGTGCAGTCGTGATAGCGATGTTGAGCGTATGTGAGGAGAGAGGAGTGGTTGGCGCGCGCACTCTGTTCAAATGCTGCGACTGTGTCTGCGTGCATGTGGTGTGCCGTTCGTTGTGTAGGGAGCGCAGATGAGTCGCGCTCAGTGCGAGCGTTGTTGCTGTTGCTGGCGTCATGCTCGTCAAGGCTGTCGTTGTCTTTGTAGTTGGCGCTACTACTACTGCTGCCGCTGTGGTCACTCTGGTTGGACTTGACTGCTGCTGTCGCTCGCGCTGAAGTAGGTTGTCGCTCGAGCGGCACGGACAATGGCGGCAGTGATGGTGCTACTGGCGCGTAGACGTGGTACGTCTGTCGACATCGAGACGCTTTGCGATGGACAAGGTGGATGCGGTCCAGAAGCGACTGCGGTGCAATGCACTGCTGCTGCTGGCGCGCCAGCTGCTCGATGACAGCATTCGGATGCACTGTGCTCGAACGTGCTGTGCTATCTGTGCTAGTTGTGCTAGTCGGCGCGCTCCCTTGCGCGCGCGACGTCGTTGTCGTCTTTGTTCGTGCGTGCATGCTAGGCAGCGTCAAGTGAGCTTGCGCTTGAAGCGACGCGATGGATCAGCATGATTTCAGTGTGCCGTTCTGATTTTGATACTACACATCGAGCGGAAGCGTGAAAATCAAGGGAGGAGGTTGTTTGTGTTTACCTCGAGTGGTAACCTCGAATTGATCAATAAAATCAGCGAGTCGCGATAAGTTCGATAAAACCGTCTTGATTTTATGTGTTCCGCTACAACCGTACAAATTTGATTGAAGAACCGTACAATTTGCTATTTTGATGTAGAATAGAATCAGTGAGATTGACCAGCATTTACCCTTTAAAACCGAGTCGATTATTGATAACTATGTGATGTCTAAAGTGATGCGAGAATTATCAATTCATTGGTCCGATAAAATGTTGCGAGAACTATCAATTTATTGTTCCAATACAATGAGCGAGTCAAAATACATTCGATGAAACGGCACAATGACTTGACGCCTCAGCTGGGCTGATCTAAAAAATTATACTTCTAGTTAAGAGCATACACTAAACGAGTGTAACCATATTACCACAGTGTATCATGTATCATAAATGACACATTCATTATGCCATAACCCATATTGACCCTACGAAAGGGCCCTTATAAAGAGAATCCAATCTAATCCATATCATAACACTCATATTGCTGCAGTGTACAAATAGTCGTACAAAGCATGACCTCATGCTCAACAACTGAAGGAACGCAAATGCAGAGTCTCGGGCGGGCATGCAAGCTCCACAGAACGGGTTGATACTCTATACATGCTATCCCCCAGCTAAGAAAGCGTCAACTGAGTCGAATGTCCATTTATCTAGATGCCGTGTTTTCAAAGCACCCACCTGGCATCATAAAGCACGCACATGACGTTCACATTTAGCTTTATGGGGTCTTCATAACATGCAATTAAGAAATATTTTGCTACAGACTTCTTGGCCGTCAAATATGCATTCTTTGCACCGCTTCAGGCTTGAACCCAACACGCGATTATAGGATAGGGACACATTGGGGTGTTCCTATGACCATAACTTTTCATTATATCGTATAATATAAGGGAGCGGTAATGAGGATGACTTGCGTACTGTTGTTAATACTTCTCACGAATACAACGCTATCGTCTACCAAGCTCACCTTCGTGTGCTTGAGCAAGCCTTCGATTCTTTCACTAGTGAGTTACAGGTTCGCGCCAGTCTCTGCAAGTTCCACAAGCACTTCATCGCTGGTGTTGCTGTCTTGACGTGCACACTCGTCAAGAAGTCCACTGCTGCTTTTGCTGCAGTTTTTGTAGCCTTTACGACAGCCGCAATTGCGCGCGGATCCGTCCATCCGAACATCGCGCTATACATCGACTGCTCGTTGGAACCGGAACCTCTGTAAATGCGTCTGCTAGACTGAATGACACAGTGAGCGACGTTGTCGCCAGCTTGCTGCGTTCGGTTTGCTGCATCTTGCGGCATTTGTTTGTAGCTGCTTTGTGGTTGTCATGCTTGCGTCTCTTGCGCTGGTAGCACCGTGCGAGTGCTACACAACTCAGATCAAGGCTGTCGCGACGTCCGTTGGTATGCACAAGTGATCGAGCACAAAGTGCATGGCTCGGTCCCACAGAGGGTCGCTCGGGCTGTTGTGCTGGTTAACCTGCTCCCTTCGTGTTGTTGCATCGCGAGTGAGCTTGCCATGCACGCATTCATTCAATTCAATAAACAATTAACATCGATACAAGACTTGACAACAGTTCGACGTTGCTGATACTTTTGCTCATCCGTTAACACTATGACGTCTTGCTGTGAGTGCACAAAAGTTGCGACTTTCAGAATAGTGCGAGTGTTTCGGTGTAGGCTAGCTGGCGAGGCGCGTTACACTTGCGTATTCTGGCTTAGACAAGACAAACTACGGTTGCAAAAAAGCGGCAAGAGTATAGTTTTCATATGCGTGAAGTACGATATCACGTCTGAAATTTTGTACGAAACTGCTTCCAAAAGCACTATAGGTACCGCTCGCCTTTGTAATACAAAATATTGAAACCTCAAGGCCATAGGAATCATGTGCGATTGAATATGATACGCTGCTGATAGCACAATAGCATAGAGTCACACATAGAGGTCGATCGTCAGTCGATTGTGTAAAGGTACACGGCTCGCACAATACATGCACACACATGCGCTCTCTCACTCACCACAAATGTGCTCGCACCGCTTCCGAGCGCGGTGGCGGCTGGCGGCTCACTGGCATGCGCGCACGGAGAATGCTGGTGGCTGGAGAGTCTACAATGAAGTATTCGCCTTGTTTGCTGGCTAACGGCTATCGTCCGTACGAGAGACAAGGCAATTCTGGGTACAGTCTATATAACAGGCTTTACGCATTGAAGTGTGTTTCAAAATGTCGTCTCTAATTACCGCTCCCTTATACAGTGCGCGTCAAAAAGTTAGAGACAGGGTAAAAAAATCAGAAATCGGTCGATTTTTTCTTCGAAAATGCATTTGCGAGCGTGATTTTTGCGAGATAGAGCGTATTGCGCTCTATTTGGTGATAAAATTCGAGCTTGATACAAGCAAGTGGTCGCTCAGGACAGCCATTTGAAGTGATAGTCACTTTTCTAGGACGCGACAAAATGATAGTGACAACTAGGATTGGCGCACTTTGAGGGTGGGGCAATCAGTGCGCGCACGCGCATGAATAAGGCTTGCTATTCGTTGTAGAGGGCGGTTAAGGCGCTAGTAACCTATCTTAGCCCCTTGCTGCGTACAACGGCGATGCAGCGGTCAGTCATGCTGCTGGTCAGACTGGCCAGGTCCTCGATGGTGATATCGTCCCAAGCAGCTCACACAGCTGCAATGAGGTCAACTACATTGCTGTACTGGTGACCGCTTTTGTACACACGCCGAGCCATCACTCCCCACACGTTCT
>JAASFN010000439.1:0-20342 GCA_023333795.1 Globisporangium rhizosaccharum | reverse complement strand
CGTGCTCTCGCGTCGGTCGTCGCTGTCACTACTGTCGCTATCGCGATGCGGGAGGATCGTCGAGCCAAGCGGAGGAATGATCGCTGCACCGCGCTTGAGCCAATGTGGCGAGTGTCCAGTGAGCAGCAGGAGCTTGCGACCAACAAGCACGCGCTTGTTTGGCTTTTGCTGCTGTTGGATCATCGCGCATCAGAGCAAAGTACACGTGAGCAAGAGACACTAGAGACGCCAGTAGCTAGAGAGACAGAGGCGCCAGGGACGTACGCGCAGGCGCTGGCGGATCTCTTCGTCTTCTGCGCTCCCGACGCCCGACGACGTCTGGATCGCTGCAAGAGACTGCATCACGTCGAGCCAGTCGGCGAGGAAGAACGCCGCGAGCTTCCACATGAGCGAGTTGTAGAGCAAGCGGCGCAAGTGCGTCGTGTTCGCACATGGCTCGAGCTTTGAGGCAACGGAGATGAAGTCGACGTGGCGGAGCCACTTGCGCTTTGAGAGCTCGTCGATCGTCGGCTTGGCGGCTACAAACAGGTCGGACAAGTAGGATGAGACCGAGTCCTAGAAACAGTTCGAGTTGCTTCGACTCGTAGAGCGCAGTAGAACGTACTCAGACAGTCAAAGAGCGTGTCGCGACATTGCACCGAGACGTGGCTCAGCTGATCTTCGATCGCGTCCTCGACGCTCACAATGTCGAGTCGCATCGCGCGGTCCGGTGGCGCAAGTGGCGCCATACAAAGCTGGACCATGAGCATCCCGATCGCCGCACTAGACATACAGAAGGGCGCTCAGTCAGTCCTAGGCGTTCGGTTCACAAGGTCATCCGTCCGGTGCATGAAGACACGAATGGCTATGGTCTGTACATGTCATCCGCTTTGTTCCGGTCATTCGCAGGCACGAGCGTGTAGCCGCTGAGGAGGTACGTGATGTGGAAGAGCAGCGCGACTTTGCCGTGCTTGAGCTACGGACACATACACAGTGTCTTAGTGTGCGTCCTCGCCACTGACAGTGACCAGATGGACGCATGAACGGACGTACCATGAGGTCACGAGGCGCGAGCTCGCCTGCGAGACTCAGGTCGTGCGCGTGGAGAAAGTGGACGAGCGCAACGACTTGGAACACGACGTCTCTCAGTGCGTCTTCCGAGAACCCACTGGCGCTGCTGCTCGAGTCAAAGCGCGCAGTCACTGGCGTCCACGCGTCGTCAAACGCTTGGACAAAGACCCAGTTCTTGTCCGCGTCCCAGACGCGCAGCAGCGCTTGGAAGCCGACTGTGCGTGCGAGCGTCTGCGTCACACGCAGCGCATGGTCGATCTGCCTACAGAGCGAGCGAGTGATAGACGAGCTTGTGAGTTGGGTCGAGCCCTGACAGTGGCGCCACGCAGGCTCTGCGGGTACTAGGACTCGTACTGGACGACGTACCACTTGGTCACGATCGCTTTTGCAAGACACGTGAGCACGACGAACTTGCTGTCGACGCGGTCCATTGCAATGACTGCGTGCAGCACTTGGTGCTTGGCGATGCCGCCTCTGTGTGGCTTGCTGCTACTGGCGCTGCTGCTACTGCTGCTACTGGTCGTAGCGTGGAGCGGTGGGAGCTCCCACTCGCGCACAAACGCGTACCGTTGTGGTGGGAACGGGTCGCACGAGTGACTCACGCGCTGGTGGCCTGCATTCGATGCAAGCAAAGCGTCGTGCACGAGTGGCGAGAGCGCGAGCGAGCGAGTTCCTGAGGCATGTGCTGCTAAAGCATGTGCGTGTGCAGCACCGTTGCGGCGGTCGCGTGCATGTAATATCAAGTGGTCACTGAGGTGGCGCTGCTGCAGTGGCGTTCGGGCACTGCGAGCGAGTCGCCAGAGTGCGAGCGCTGCATCAGCGTCGTCTGGTGTCGTTGATGATAGCAGCGACGCTGACTGCTGTTGTTGCTCATCAGTTGCAAGCGCCGACTTGGGCAATGCAGTGGAGGATGATGAAGCGGTGGAGACGCGCCGCTTGCGACTGCTGTTGATGATGAGAGGCGTGCTGCGGTCGTGCGCTACGAGCGAGCGCGCGGCCGCGTCGGACGACGTCGCGAGGGGCTGCATCGCCAGCGCGCGTGGGCATCCGAATCAACTGGGTGTTTGTGTGATGGTGGCGACTTGCCATACTCAACACAAGTGATTCACATGGTGCCTGCAGTGACCCTGTTTGACTTGGTGTGAGTATAGGCATTGCAAGACTGGGCAGCTTTGAACAAAGTGCTGAAATCAATAACAATAATACGGTACAGTGTGCCACAACGGTACAGTGAACCAGCCTTTGCCTGTTGCCAAACGACGCACGGACGTGCGACGAAGACTTATGCGAGTGCGACTGAAGACACCGAGGACATGACAGATCTGTCCACTTTGCGATCTCTTGCGCTCATTGCGCAAGATGAACACTACCGACCACGCTCACCAGGCGCACCAACACGTGCTCATCAGAACGACGGTGCTTGCAGCGCTACGGAATGAGCTTGGTGCTCTTGTCGATGCACGGATCAACGCATTGCTGCAGCAGCTCCAGTTCGGCCTAACTGAACTGTGCGGTACTTTGAGATGCGAGAGCTGATGCACGAGAAGATGTGCATCATTGACAACACGATCCTCATCGTGGGGTCGATGAACTGGAGCGAGTCCGGCATCGAGTCGAACGCTGAAGTTGGTGCGGTGTTCCGCGGCGATGTCATCCTCGGAGAGTTTGCTGCCCACTTTGAAGAGCGCTTCGCAAAGACATACATGGCTACCGACGGCCACGCCATTCTTTAGTTCAAAAACCGCGCGCACCGATCGTCATGGCACCGCCAGCGCCAGTGTCGCCACCGCTGCCGCCACTACCGCCTGGGAGTCCGAACCTCAAGTGAGTTTCTTAAAAGTGAACTGTTCCCTTGCCTCCCTTGCTACCTCTCGCTACTACTCGTTTAGCTCCAGAGCTCCAGCGGCCGCACGTCCACTCATTCATATTCGCAGCGTTATCGTCGCATGAGTGCCAGCAGTACAGCAATTGTACGTCCAACACGATGTTTGACTCATGCCTCAAGCTCGTCTTGCACGACGTCCTTCCTCCTCGCTCTCGACACGTCTGCACTACAACTCCAGCTCGATCACCTGCGAACAAAGCCTTTGCATCGTCTCTCTCGATGCACGCTCCTGCTTCTGTCAGTGACGCTGGATCAAAAACAAAGCGTCCGCGTTCCGCAGCGCCGTCCATTGCTCGAGTTGCAGTGTTTGAGCAAGATCTGTCAGACTCCGGAGCTGTAGCGTTGGCAGCACCGTTATCCCTTACGTCCATCGTATAGCCCACGAGCATGAAGCTGTACCTCTGCCTCAGTCGACGTGACAGAGCTGCTGGATGTCGCCATGAGCGAGCGAGTCACTGCGACCACTGCAACTGGTGCTTGTCGCAACGCAGCACCGCTACCAATGAACACCTCAGACATCCATCCCACCAACACCTGCTTCTGACATTTGCTGCTGGCAATCACAAAGAAGAGCAAGCTTGCGCACCGAGAGCTGCATTTGAACGCAATGCAGCGTCTCGATGTGTGCTTTGATCGTGAAATGGTCAGCGATCGCGACGGCAACAGCGACTGCAACTACATTGCAACGAGCGTGACGACATCGATATGGACAATGTCGTCAAGGACGAGCAGCTCGAGGACCATCGAGGCACTGATCGTGATATTCGAGAGCGCACGCAATGCAAACTCTGCCGTTCGATGGGAGAGTGATGACGAGGACGCGCAAAGCATCTGCCTCGTGATGTGACCAATGGTCGACGAGGTTGGCCAATGCAAGGCGGAAAGGATGGATGGCTTGAGCCGGATCAGCTCGAGCATCGGCCCTACCAACTGGCTGTTAGTCTGTCCTCTCTCTGTCGCAGCCACACAATCAGCCTGCTCCATCCAGTCCACGCTCGTTGTGCCACGTACCGCTGACTCGGAGCGCACTCGCTGACACAAGAGCACTTGCGAATCGGCTCACCTCTGCTCACTCAGCACCACGACGACCGCCATGGCAGCAGCGCACAACAGCAGCAACAGAAACGTCGAGGCTCCTGCTCGAGAGCGCTTTGAGCTCCGCGCCTGTGAGCGCGGATTCACAATGGCGGACTCGATCTGCTTCACGACTGCGCACATGATGCTCGTGAGCGGACAGGTGAGCGAGCTGCTGCGCCATCTCCCAGCCGCGCTCGTGCAGACGTTCAATCGGCACCCGAAGATGCGCGCAAAGCTCGTGAAAGACGAGTTCGCAGTCGCAGAGGTCTACGCACACTTGACGCCGCTCGACATTGCAACGCACGAGCTGCTGCATGTGAAGGAGACGGATGCGCTTGGTCTCGAGCCTGCTGCCTGGCACGCGTTCGTCGACGAGCAGCGCAGCGCAGTCGTGAACCGGTACGAGCGATTCCCGTTCTGGCTCCATGTCTGGGTCGATCGCACAAGTGACCGCGCTCGGCTGTTCCTGTTCGCCGATCACTACCTTTCGGATGGCGCATCCGGCTACACAGTGCTGCATGATCTGCTCTCGTTCGCGTCGACACTGTCGCTCGCATCCAGCACCACCACCACCACAACTGAGCGCAACAGCAATGACGACCTCGCTGCAGCGATCCCAAGCAACGAGCTGCCGAATCAACCGTCGCTGTACGCGCTCTTGCTGAGTGCGCGCTCAGTCGTGAGTCCGATCCTGCGCTTTGTGATGAAGTTCACAGGCAAGCTCCTGTTTGCGAACGTGCCGCAGTTCGTGCCGCTGCTCCCGCCGCGCTCGGACCAACACGAGTTCACTGTGCCACCAAAGAGCAACAGCGCGACGATGCTGCTCGCAGACGGCTCGCAAGCAAACCTCGTGAAGCTCCTCGAGCGCTGCAGAGCCGAGCAGACGACGTTCTTTGGCGCCATGAACGCCGCAGTGCTCACGGGCTACGCTGCTGCCGTTGCAGCGATGGAGGACGCCAACGGCACAGACAAGACGTTTGCTGTGCGCATGCTCGCTGCGATCAACATGCGCTCGCGCGTCGCTGAGCCAATCGCCTCGGAGATAGTCGGGTGCTACGCACTCGCAGGTCAGATGGACAAGCTCAGCGCCATGCGCATCGACCCGACCGCGACGCGCTTCTGGGACCTCGCGCGCGCTGCGAAGCAAGAAGTGACCGACGTGGTTGCGAATTTCCCAGCTCTTGCGCTCGGGCTCATCGCACTGGACCAGCACTACACGACACAAGCCAACGCCGCGTTCTTCACAAACAACAAGACCATGGCGGCGTCGAGCGTCGGCGACGCAATCGTTTCGAGCATTGGTAAGTACCCACACGCGACAACGCACGCGTTCCGCTGCAGCTCTAAGTGTGCGGAAGCGCGTCTGGACACAGTGGAGACGCTGCGCATCGAGTCGCTCCATTGCGTCGCGCGCACGCCGATCTTTGGTCCGTTCGCGCAGTTCTACATCACGTCGGTCGACGCGATTGGCTACGCGTGCAGCCACCACTACGAGCCAGCGACTGGCGCTGCGCTGTTTGCGACAGTCGTGCGTGCGATGGAGCACGCCGGTGCGATTCGCAGCGACGCGACGCTCGCAGATGTGCTCATGCAGATTCAGGACGAGACAGCGACAGCAGCCGCGCAAGTGAGCAAGGACGTGCGCGAGAACAAGCAGGAGTTTGCACGTGCTGGCTAAGGCACAAGCATGGACGGTAGTGGCACTTCGACAGTCGAGAGGAATGCAAAGAGCGTGTGCGTGTTCGTGATGATACTGGACGCTTGCGTGTGAGAGGTGCGAGTGAGAGACGTGCCGCTCTCTTGGCACTGCAGCTGCGACTGCTGTGGACTGGCGCTGACGCTACGCGAGACTTAGAGATCCGTCGCGCGCTGGTCGAGGAACGCCGCTTGCGCTTCTTCGCGCGCCATCTCGAGGATGTTCTGGACAGACACATTGTCAGCGTACGTGTGAGCGAGCGCTTTCAACCTACTGCTCGCTGTCGCGACTGCGCAGTCTAAGGACATCTCAGACAGACAGACAGAGATCCATGCATCACACAGCACGGACCCGAGCTTCTGGCGCCTTCTTAACCGTGAACGGCTTCTTCTTTGGCGCGCTGTCCGATGGCACAGCGGGGATCTGCTCCTCCTCCGAGTCTGCTGCAGGCTCGTCGTGTACGAGACGCCGTGACGCGGCAGCGGACGTCTCCTTTGCGCGCTTCACTGCGGACGTGAACCCGCTCTGGCACGACCGCATGCGATCCATGGGCGGCGTGCCGCGCAAGAACGTGCACGCGTCGAGACGCAACGATGCGATCTTGGCTTCGTTCACAGTCGCAGCGCAGTAGCCCTTGCAGCCTGCGCTGACGCCTGCCGTATCACCACCATCATGTGTGTATGAGCATAGATACATCCAGCAGAGTCGATTGTCATGAGCTCGTGTGAGCGAGACGCACCGAGGTCGTAGCCGTCCTGGCAGAGCGAGTAGAGGTCTGGACGCGGCAGACGGTCGCGCCACGAAGCGCAGTCACTGACTTGGTGCGTCATCACCTCGGCTTGACAGCCCGCCAAGCACGTTTTCTCGGCTGTGTTGAGCTCATCCGCCGATGTGCTGGCGCACACGAGCGCGAGCGCGAGAGCCGTAGCAGCAGCTCCGATCTTCATGGTGCTGAGGGCTACTACTTGAGGGCGAGTGCGAGTGCGTGCGCGTGAGCGTGAGCGTGAGCTTGTGTGTGAAGGAAGCGTAGGCTCACTCTCTTGTGTCTCGATGCAAGCGAATGCTCGTGTGTGTGCAACGGGCGACCTGCCAGCAAGCGTCGCGGCGACCTTTCACGCCGAATCAAAACAAAGAGCAGGGTGCGGCAGTGATTTGACTTGAATTGAGTAAGAAACGATCTCGACTTTGGTTGTTACGATAATTATAACAACAATATTTGTACATGTCTCACCTTGGTTCTCGTATGTGTATGTCACAATTCGTTTTGACCAATTTTGGAGACACTTCAAGCAGCCTCCAACGTCGAGCAGCATGACCATGTCGTCGATCTCAGCGATGCGGCGGAGCTTTTCTCTCGCTCTCGCCACAGCATAACGTACAAGGTGCTCGTAGCTGTCATGTAAAAGGTCCGAGTGTCGTGTATTGTATGGTCTATGCTGCTGGTACAGAGCGTCCTAACCGTACGAGTACGAGTGCTCACGCATCAAACGGATGGCACTGCTGCAGCGCTTTCTCGACGCCAGTCGTTGCTGCGAGGAAGAACATGCGTCGCCGCAGCAACTGCTCAGCAAACGTCGGTGGCAACGGCGTTGCGCCGAGTCCGACCATGCACTCGGAGTAGAACGACTGGCGCGTCTGTTTGATCTCGGTGCGCACTTGGCGCGGAACAATGTGCGTCGGGTTCGTGTTGTACAAGTTGTTGTCGCCTGCGGTCCTCACGCCGTCAACGCCGTCTGGGAACGCGTCGAGCAGTGCTTTGCCATTCACATAGAGCAGCTCGGGCGTCGCATCGTTGACTGGCACGTACTGCGCAAGACTGCCGCAGAGTGTGTCGTTGTGGAACTCCATGTCGCGGTTCGGAGTCGACGAGACGACGGCGGCGCCCCAGGGCGAGAAATAGTAGTCCATCTGCGCGAGCTCGAACGCGAGCCAGAAGCTCTCTTTGTCGCCCCATGAGAACTCGTACCGCACGCGCTCGTGCGTTAGGAGCCACCAGAGGATCTCGAGTACTTTGCCTCCAGCACTGCGCACGTGGTCTTTGTTCAGCAGCACCATCGACGAGTCCTGCTCATGGCACGACGTCTCTGCGTACGCAAAGCTCGCACGCAAGCGCGCTGATGGCGCCGGACCTGCGAGTCCGAACGACGTGTAGTCGAACGTCCGCACAAGCGCTTTGAGGTACTGCTCGCCGTCACCGACCTTGCGATTGAAGTACAAGTCACAACCCATGACGCGGTCGTAGAAGAACGTCGTGCCAGTGCGCTTGTACCCATCGGAGCTCCGGAGCGCCGCTGGGTCGCGCAGTAAGATCGCATCGGCGTCGAGCAAGATCGGCTCGCGCAGTGTCGTGAAGTGCATCGCTAATGGCTTGATCCACCAGTTGCGGAACTCCGTTGCGAGCTCGCGCGTGATGTCGTTGCGCTCAATGAGCGCCGTGCACACGTCAATGATCTCGACGCGGTCGTCGGTGCGCAAGAGGAGCTCGCGCGACGTCGTCGAGAGCTCGTCTGGGAGGCAGTGGTACACTTGCACGAGCTCTGTGTTGCCGAGACACCGGAGCTCTTTGATGAGCGACACACCCATCGCGACGACCTTGTCGTGGAGACACAGGACGATGCCTTTGCCACGCGCGACTGAGGGGTCCAATACTGGAGCACTACTGCCTTGTGCTGAGGACGGTGCCGCTGGATCGGTAAAGCTGTTGCTCAGTGGCTGTGATGTTGCTGGCACTGCTGCTACTGCTACGACTGGAAGCACATTGAAGCCTGCACCGGTGCGCACAAAGCGCTGGGAGACTGGACTGGGAGTGCCAGCGCCAGTAGAGCTCACGATTGCACCGGTGCAGATCATCACGAACGCTGCGGCCACGAGCACGCCGAGGAGCAAGTACCGCAGCACAGCACTGGCAGCGCGTCTGCGCGCTCGGTCGCTTTTGCGCAAGCGCTCACCAACCGTGTTCTCGTCGTCGTTGTCGTCACTGTCGCTCGTGTTGTGCAGTTCGTAGTCTCGACTGCCGTCGTCGTCGCTGCTGTCGCTGCTGCTGCTGCCACTGAGACTTCGCGCACCGAGTCTGTGAGGTCGGAGCTTGCCATCGACGGAGCCGCCGTCTGCACCGAGCTCACCAAAGCTGCGGCGCCGACCGAATGCTCGACGTGGTGTGCTCGTGCTGTCTATAGTTGCGCTAGCGTGCGGTGTTGCATCGAGCGATGTCATTCGTCAGCAGAGTTGTGCCGTGCTGGTGCTGGAACTGCGTTGAAGGAGCGAGGCAACAGCGCAAATGAAGAGCGCACTTCCGCGTTCTCAGCCTGGGCTGATGCGGCTGTGCGCCATGCCGCGTGTTGGACAGATGCTCAACGCATGGAGAAGAGGAGGACGACGAGCGCACGAGCTGTTGAGAGCAACGCGAGCTCACGTGCGTTGGAACAGATCCGACTCCATTGCTATCTCGTAGTACCTTCCATAGTGAAACCAAGTGATCCAAGGATAGACAGGATACGAAATGATCACTCAGAACTGGTGCAGTGTTAGCAAGATGTGCTTGCACACTTCGTGCGTTTACCATGTGTGCTGCTGCTATTTGCTGTTTGTTGCTGATCACGTTGGTCTTATCGCTGTCGTTGCTGTTGGTTCGCGATCCAACGCAATGTGGACACGATTGAGACGGGCAACATCGTGTCCTGAGACTGAGAGCGTGAGCTCATCGAGTGCTTCAACGCTCACCTTAAGCATGCGAGGCGTACTCAAACGTGATCTCTGAGTGTGCAGTCGTAGCTTGCAGGTTGTGCAACATCGTGGTCGTCTAGAGACCTCGCGGCATACACATACGTTAATGTGACTGCTAGATATAGAACGCGGCTACTCTACCTCCTCCATGCTCTATCGCGCGCGATCTTAGAAGCGGGGGCAGTGGTACGCGATCGCAGGCAAGTTCGCTTCAATGGCCAAGTACACGAGCCGCCGTTGCAACAAGCGCAGTTGAAAGTGCTCAGACAGCGGCACCGAGCCGAGCCCGACGAGACATTCGGGTGGGAACCTACGATACTGCCGTGCGCTAGAGACGCTGTTTGGTCGTCGATGCTGCCGCGGCGTCACGTGTGTCGGGTTTGCATTGTACCATAAGTTTGGGCTTGCTCGGCGCATCGCTGTGACGTCTTCAGACTGTGTCTTGAGAAGCGCTTTGCCGTTCACGTAGAGCAGCTCGGGTGGAGGCGGCTCGGAGCTGCTGATCTCGTTGACGTCCGTACTTAAGATCTCTTCGCTAGTGAGCAAGTCTGCAGTGTTGCTGCTAGTGCTCGCCGTGCTCTCGTGATCGTCGCCTCCACTTGGTACGAAGTGTGCAAGACTGCCGCAGAGCGTATCAGGGTGGTTCTTCACGTCTTCGTTCGGCGCTGAGGCAATGACGCTCGCTCCCCATGGCGAGAAGAAGTACGGGATGTGAGCAAACTCGAACGCGAGCCAGAAGCTCTCTTTGTCGCCCCATGAGAACTCGAACGCAAAGCGCTGCTTCGTGATGAGGAACCAGAGCACCTCGAGCGCTTTGCCTGCACGTCGCTTGTCGACGAGCACCATTGACGAGTCTTGTTCATGACAGGACTTGCCAGTGTAGACGAGCGACGAGAGCAAGTGGCTCGACGGTGCTGGTCCGCTCAAGTTGAACGCTCCGTATGGGAACGTGTGGACCCAGTTCTGAATGTAGTTCGCACCGCCGGTCGTCGGGTGATTGAGGTACATCTTGCCTCCGAGCGCTCGGTCGTAGAAGAACGTCGTGCCTGTGCGGACGTACCCAGGCAGTTTGCGCACGCTCGCTGGATCGTGCATTGGAACGACGTCGGCGTCCAGCAGGATCACTTCATGGATGTCAGTGTGTATGAGCGCAAGCGGCTTGATCCACCAGTTGCGGAACGCTGTCGCCTGTGCTCTGGAGAGCACGCCGTGTTTGATGTAGTGCGTGCAGACGTCGACGATCTCGACGCGCGGGTCGTTCATCGTGAGTGCTTCGCGAGACGCAGACGAGAGCTCATTTGGGAAGCAGTGGTAGATCTGGATCAGCTCGGTGTTGCCTATGCATCGGATGTCGCGAATGAGCGAAAGTCCCATTGCCACGAGGGCGTCGTGGAGACAGATGATCACGCCTTTCGAGCGCGACACGGAGATGTCAAAGTCGTCGCTTCGAGTGCGGAGGTCTCCAGGAGTTGCACGCATCGCTCCAGACACAGTCGACGCGCTGCCTCGTTGACCGACTGTCCGAGCTTGATTCGTCTGGACCTTCTTGTTCGCGTCGTGCTTCTCACGCGCACGCAGTGTTGCTGATGCATGCTCCTTGACCGTGAGAGCGGTCACTTGCGGTGCTGAAGTCGTTGACACATCGGCTTGTCGAATTGTCATCGATGGCTCGGACGGCGAAGGAGGCGATGCGAGTGTTGTGCTGTCACTGCTCAATGAAGACGTCGTCAGGGCTTGCTGTAGGACTCTGTCACGCAGTACCGTGTCGTTCTCGGTCAGTATAACACGTGGTTTGCTGCTCGAGTCACGCTCTTCTGCTTCATCGACAGACGCTGAGGGCTGCGATCCAGCTTGGCTGCCACTGCGCACGTTGGTGTGAGGGATCTGGATCAGTCGCTGGTCGGTGGACGAGCGAAGCGCTTTGTTGTGTCCAGGTTTCTCGAGCGAGCGAATCAGCGTGGATGCAACGGCGAACTCCATCACGCACAGAGTTGCTGTGCACACGATTGCAATCAGCACAAGCGTGCGCTTTTGCTGGAGGTATCGACTGGGAGAGGTCGATGACGCTACGCCTAGAGTCAGGTCGCGGTCAGCTGTGCGAAGCGCATTCGATGGTAATGTCGTGTTGTCTCGACCAGAGGCTTGCTCAATTACGTTGTCGTCACTTGCTCGTCGTACGTGCGTGCCCATGACGCTGAAGCAACTCGAGTCGTGATGAAGTTGAAGCCACTTTGAAAGTGAGCACCACTGCCAAGAGTGAGGAGGATGGTCGTGAGTGACACGGTCGATGAGCGCGTTTCCGACTAACCTTACTAAACGAGGATACCCTAACACGAATAGCTCATATGGCGATGATACACAAAGGCGAACATGTGCGCACAGGACGCACACGAGAGCGAGCGAGACTGCGATGTCGAGACGGAGATTGCCCGACCGACAAGAATACTCGAGCCGCATTGGTGCAGCTAAAGCAGATTAAGACTGGCTCCGGTTCAGAGGGACTCGCATCTCTCAGTAGCAGCAGTCGCTGGTGTCTAGAGACCCACAATGTGGAAGACATGCGCGAGTGCGCGAGTGAGTGGATACAGGGACGTAGCCATGTCTGCTTCAGACACGAAGGATGAAGTGTAGCCATATCCCGTATTTCAAGTCGATGCGTCCCGTGCGACGCGCGCCGTGCCCTTTCATCACAAAACGGTTCATGCACAACGAAACGCAACAACAAGATTCTTCATGGAGTCCACTGATTCACTTGATATATGTATTGAGCGAGTAGAAAGAGAGATTCCACAGACAGCACGGAGGAAGATGCGCCTTGAAACGGAGAATCCTTTGTGCGTCCTTTCGGGACCCTCTCCGCCGCCTCCTCGAGTCTCCTGTTAATCCCAGTCTGCTGTCGACTACTACTTGCTCCTTGCGCGCCCATCGTGCATCCTGACCTGCTCGCGACACGAGCGCTCTGTTTGCTTCTGACTTGCTTGGACCCTCTACCGCCACGTACCAACGACGACGACTACTACTTCTCAACCTCGCCACGGCAGCCTCTCACTCACACGCTTGCGCTCGTATGGAGACCAAGGTCGCTGTGAGCGACAGCGACATGCTCGGTAACTCGAGTCACTCGGCTGGTGTTGGCGCTGCCGCATGGTGGCGCCGCAACCGTGTGTTCCGTACGACTGTGAGCATCACGCTCGTAGTGATCGGCTACGCGCTTGTGAGCTTTGCACTCATCAACTCCCGCCTCACATCCGATCGCACCATACTTCAGAAGCTCCCCACGTCAGTCGTCGACCATGCGAGCGACCTCGTGCGCCTTGCAGTGCGTGCTGCACCAGAAGAAGTCCAGCGCATTCCAGCGATCGTCGAGTCTGCGCTGCACGACTTGCCGCTGCCATTGGACACAGTCGGCGACGAAGAGCGCAAACCTGAAGTCGTGAGCACGCCAAACGTACTAGCGTCCACGCTAGCATCGTCTGCTCCTCCCGTCAATCTGTACCAGAAAGGCATCATCATGTGTATCCACGACGGCATCATTGCCATGGGCGTGTCGCTCATCAAAGAGCTTCGGTGCCTCGGGAACAAGGAGCTCGTGCAAGTGTACCACTGCTTTCCCAATGAGATGTCGGCGCGGTCGCGCGAGCTTCTGGCAATGATAAGCACGCCTGAGAGCCCAGTTCAGCTCGTCGACGTGTGCACAGAGATGGTCGAGAAGAACATCCTGACGCTCAAGATCGCCAAGACGTTTGCAAGCTACTGGATCAAGCCGCTTGCGCTCCATCACACCAACATCACTGAAGCACTGCTCCTTGACGCAGACGTACTGGCAATGCAAGACCCTAGTGTGATCCGCACACTCCCTGGATACGTGAGCACAGGCACGACGTTCTTCTACGACCGCGTCGTGAAGAAGCACCGCAACTTTAACAAGATCATTCGGCTCGGACAAGGCGACGACGCACAGCGGTATCGCTACCTCGACGTCTGGATCCGCAAGTTCCCGTACGCGCGGTTCAACCTCACAGGTCCGCAGCCGTCTGCGCACATGCAGCAGTCACTGTCGTTTGTAGGCAAGACGTGCCACGAGCAAGACTCGTCGATGCTCGCAGTCGACAAAGCACGCGCGGGCAAAGCGCTCGATGTGCTTTGGTACATGATCACTGAGAAGCGGTTCCGGTACAAGTTCTCGTGGGGCGACAAAGAGGCGTTCTGGCTCTCGTGGGAGTTCAGTCACACGAACTACACGTTCTCGCCCTGGGGCGTGAGTGCGATCGAGTCGGCTGCCCGCGATGACATGCGCAAGCACGGCGACACGCTCTGTGGGAACATGGCGCACTACCTCCCCGTCAACACAACGACGCCCGAGCTCTTTTACGTGAACGGCCGGAGCCTCCTCGAAGCATACCCAGTCGGAAAGGAGAAAGCACTCAAGCAGCAGCAGCACGTGAACCTGTTCAACTTTAGTCCGCGGTACGTCTCGCCACGACGGACGCGACAGCCGTGGAAGAAAGTGCCAGATCGGCCGTACAAGCAACAAGAGTGCCTCGCAGGCTTTGGCGCTGTTCCTTTGCCGGATGTGTTCTTCCAGCGCTTGCTGCGGCGCCGCACGCACATGTTTGCGCTCGAGACGGGGTACCTCACGCCGCTCAGCCAGTGCGAGAACGTGATGTTTCCAGTCCCAGCGACGACGTCCGTCGTCCATGCAAACGACGTGGTGGCGCTGTCTTTGGATCACAAGTCCGACGCTTTGACACTGACGAAGGACGTACAAGCAATGACAGAAGACGGCAACAACGAGGAGGAGGAAGAAGAAGTAGACGATGAAGGCAAAGACGACGGCGAGGACGCGCCATAGACGCACTTGCATACGAGACACACATCATCTGTAGGACTTTGACTGCATATCTGTAGCGCATACTGCGCACGTACACGTAGCTTCACACACATTGTCGCTCTCGCTGTTCACTCGTTCAGTCATTTGCATCGAGCAAGCATGATCCATAGAGCGAGTACTTGTTGTGAAGCCGATAGCAAGGTCGTCGACACGTCTCGACAAGCATCTCGTGACCGTCACGCAACCATCGACAGCGCTCGCTCGTTACGACACACTTGCTGCTTTTGTTCAAGCACTGTCCGTATTGAGCTGTTTGTTGCCTTTTGATTGGCAAATATCGTACTTGATCGGATTAACATAGTAAGTCGATACAGAGCCCACACCAGTCCCTCACTCGCACGCACAGCCTCGATTAGCAGCAACAGCAGCAATATGCTGAGCGCAGTCGTGCAAGGCGCGCGCGTGAGCGTCGCTGCGGTGGCGTCACATGCGCAGCCGCAGCAGCAGATCGCAGCGCTCACGCGTCAGATCTCGTCTGCGCGCTTTTCGATCGACCGCCCAATGAGCAAAAAGGAGACCGACGCGTGCTACAGTCGCATCGCAGCGAAGCTCGAGAAGACAAACAACGCTGTGTCGATGGACGCGATCGACCGCACTGTCACGTACTTGCAAGAGATCGGACTCACAAAGAGCCTCGCGCTCTCAGCAGTTGCGATGCACCCGATGGTATGTTTACCCTTGCGCTCGCATCGGTCTGCTTGTGTCTGTATGATGTCTGTATCGCGCTCGGTTCATGACGACTCTCTCTCGCCTATGCGTGTGTACATGTGCTCGTGGGCTCTCTAGATGACCGGCTACTTGGTCCCGACCATGGACGAGAAGGTACGCTCGTCCTCCACCGTCACACACAGTCAACCAGGACACGTTCATTGACTGCAGCGTAGGCACTCTAGACTCACACATGTGGCTCTCGTAGGTGAACTGGCTCCGCGCCAACGGCGTGTCGGGTCCGCTGCTCGTGCGTGCGATTGCGCGCCATCCAAACATCCTCGGTGTGCGCGAGCAAGCGCTCTTGGACGTCAAGGAGTGGTACATCTCACAGGGCGTGCACCCGCGCAAGGTGCGTCCTCACACTTCACTCGCAGCGACTCTAGGTCGTCCAACAGACCAGACGAGCACAGTCACACTCACCATTCCATACTCTGACGCGATGTATGTACAGCTGCCGTTCCTCATCTCCGTCTTCCCACATGCCGTGTCCACGAGCATTCGCGAGAACCTCGAACCAAAGCGGCAGTTCCTGATCGAACAAGGACTGAGCCACCGCCAGGTCGTCGGTGTGCTCCAGCGCTGTCCGCAGTACATGTCGCTGAGCCTCGACTGCCTCGAGTCCAAAGTCGCGTTCCTCAAGAAGCGCGGTCTCTCGTCCGATGCGATCACGAAGCTCATTGCGAGCACACCCGAGGTCCTTGGACTCTCACCCGACTCGGTGGACGCCAAGCTCGACGCGCTCGATGCGCTTCTCGGTAGCCGCGAGGCGACGACTCAAGCCTGGTCCTCGAACCCGCGCGTGATCATGTGCAAGTCCGAGTCATTGGCGCGCGCCTACGCGTACCTCGTGAATGTTGTCGGGACGTCGCACGAGCGCATTGTGCGCAACGTCGGCTTGATCATGCGCAGTGTCGACCGCATCACGCGTCCACGATTCGAGTTCCTCGCGAAGACGCACGCACTTGATCACCACACTCTCACAGAGAAAGCGTCGTGGGTCATGATCTCAGACTCGATGTTCCAAGAGCGCTTCCCCGAGTACAAAGGCGGCGCCGTGCGCTCTGCACTGTCGACTGCGACTGTGACTGCTGCAGTCTAGAGAGATCAGATTTGCCGAGTGACTCGTACCTAGCGAGCGAGCGAGCGAGCATTGGGACTCGACAGCGCCACGAGCGCTTGTAATCGACATGTAAGACAGACTGCGATGGTGATCTGTGTGATCTGTGGAGTGGCATGAAAATCGTACTTGATCGGATACAATCGCACTTTAGTGAGTCATTTCACTCTCGGCAAAGTACGAGTTGCACTGCACGCGATGGTCCAAACAGATCAGCAGCAAGCGTGTGATCGGAATGGCACTGCACGACGACGATGCAGTAGCTCGTGGCAGACGCCGTCTTGATGGCCGCTGCTGCTCACTCATCACACTTTTAATCTTGCGACAGCAAGAGCAGCAAGCGCACCAAGCGACTCGGTCGGGATGACACTCGCGAGTTCTGCTCTAGTGTCGTCGCCACCATCGTCACGACACCGCACGATCGCGTGGGTCTTCGCGTGTCTCTGCTGTCTCGCGCTCGGTTCAATTGCGTCGCTCTCGACTGCGCACTACATGCCGACTCTCTCAACATCGCTGCGCGTATTTGCCGACAGCCAGAGCGCACGGCTCGAGCTCCTGCGGTCCGCGCCGTCCTTCACATCCAGTACTGACAGCAGCAACAGTAGCAACAACACAACGCAGACTAGCAACAGCAACAGCACTCATAGTCGGTACGACCGCGGCGTGATCATCAGTCTGCACAACGGCGTCGTGTCGATGGGTGTGTCGCTCATCCGCGAACTGCGCTGTCTTGGCAACACCGAAGTCATTCAAGTGTACCACTGCTTCCCGAACGAGCTCTCCGCTGACGCGCAGGCGCTGCTCACGTACAATGACACGGACGTCGAGATCATCGACGTGTGCACCGAGATCCTCAGTCGCTCTGGGCTCAATGGCGACGTCGACGACGTGTTTCACGGCGACAAGGACCTTGCACTGTCGTTCCAGAGCTACTGGCTCAAGCCACTGGCGCTGTACCACACCAAGCTCCAAGAGGTCGTGCTCTTGGATGCAGACGCTGTGCTCTTGCGCAATCCTGCGGACGTGCGAGCGATGAGCGGCTACGTCCGCACGGGCACGACGTTCTTCTACGACCGCGTCGCAAAGATGAACAAGTTCCTCACGCGCGTCGTTGTTGACAGCGACGCAAGCGGCACGACGCTGCTCGAGCACCTCGTTGCGACGTTTGACTACGCGGCGTTCGGACTCACTGGACCCGCGCCGTCGCAGCACTTGCTCGCATCGTTTGCGTACAAGCGCATGACTGCGCACGAGATGGACTCATCAATGGTCTTGATCGACAAAGCGCGCGCAGGTCCGATGGTCCTCGCAATCCTCAAGCACCTCATGACAGTCGTGCGGTTCAATTTGGCGTTCTCCTGGGGTGACAAAGAGGCGTTCTGGCTCGCATTCGAGCTCGCGCAGCGTCCGTACTTCTTCTCGCCCTATGGACTGAGTCTCCTCGACTCGGTCCCGAATCAAGACTTGCAGCACCATCGCGAGACGCTCTGCGGCAGCATGGCGCACTTTGTCCCAACGGAAGACACTGACGACGCGTCGCCAGAGCTCCTGTACGTGAATGGCAAAGCACTGCTCGAGCCATTTCCACTCGGTCTCGACAAGAGCCTCACAGCCGACAAGTCGCGGATGTTCAATGTCAACCCGACGCACGTGACCCCGCGGTACGTGCGCCAGTCACTCGATCCTGAGCTCCAGCGTCAGCGGTCGTTCGAGTGCATGGACGACATGGGCGCCACTCCGCTGCCTGCGTACTTTTACGCTCGGTTACTCCGACGTCGGACGCACTTTTTCGCAGCCGAGACGCACTATGTCCGCGGGCTCGATACGTGCGAACAGCTCTAAGCATCGAACACCATGTGCGAGCAGCAGTCGCATCCATACTTGACATGCAAAAAGTGCTCTGAGTTTATATTAGAGACCGTAGAGCGAGCTGCTGCTCGAGAGTGGTGAAGTAGTCGAAAAAAAGATCCAAGAGAGAACGAACGCGCGAGCGACTTGGGATCGTCGACGACGACGACCTGCAGTCCTACACCCACACCCACGAGCAAGCGCCTCGCACTTGCGCACGCACGCATGTACATACAAAACGCAGCAGTCGCAGTCCTCGCCCACTGCCACTGCTGCTTGCTACAGTCGACTGCGCAGTCTCACGCGCTCGTGTCTCTGTTGTCATCGTCATCATCATCGTCATCCTCGTCATCATCGTTGCTCGTGTCACTCGCTCGTTCGCTCGTCACGTGGCCACTCGCCTGGTTCATTCAGTACTTGCTTGTCCTCGGTGCTGCTGGTGCTGGTGCTTGAGTGCAGTCGCTCGCTCGCTTGCAAAGCACGTTACTCAGATGCGATCGCAGGGCGGCAGTTGTTCTGCCACAGACGACGGCGCGCGTAGCTCGATGATCCCTTCGACGCAGACCACGGACCCGTGAACGAGCTGCCGTACGACCAGCCGTGCTCGTCGCCCTTTCGTGTCGAGTACGCCCAGCCTTGACCTTCGAGACCGTCGGG
This sequence comes from Globisporangium rhizosaccharum, assembly GCA_023333795.1. Lineage (NCBI taxonomy): Eukaryota > Oomycota > Peronosporomycetes > Pythiales > Pythiaceae > Globisporangium > Globisporangium rhizosaccharum. Next base: position 1,687 of record JAASFN010000439.1, on the reverse strand, counting down.
GACTTCCGGCGCAACGTCTTCAAACGTGTTCGACGAGACCTTTTGGTCGTACGACGACCAGTGCTTGCGCTCGTGGTTGTTCGCAGGCACCCACGCGCCGCCGGCCCAGAGCTCGTTCTCCCAAATGTGCAGCGTCTTCTGACCGTCGTCTTCGACCTTGAGGCACACTTCGATCTCGATCGTTGCGTCGCAGTGCTGGCGCGAGAACTCCTCCGGCACTTCGAGCGGGAACGTCTCGACCACCGGGTTGTTTGCGTGCTTTGCAAAGCGCGCGATCGGCAGCGAGAGCGTCCCGACAACGTCGTCTTGGTTCATCGTGTCGTGGTCCATGACCACGACCTGGAGCTTCTCCGAGTCGACGTCGAGCACTTCAAACTCAAAGCGCTCAGCTGGCCGCCACACCGGGTTGAGTTGGTTCTTGAAACCCGTGCTCCGGACGCACTCGTCGCCGACCGTGAACGTCACGTACGGATCGCTGCTGCGGCCGTGGAAGCCACTATCGGCCGCTGGCAAGTCTGTGGCTTTGATGAGCGTGACGTGGAGCTCTGGCATGGTTGCGTAGTGGTGTGTCGCTGCTGTGTGAAGTGTGAATGCGCGTTGCAGCGGTGGTGCGACGCCTCTGCTCTTGCTGCTCCTGAAGCTGCTCCTGAAGCTGTCTGCGGATGCTGCGGCGACTGCGGCGACTGCGATGGCGCTGCTGCTGCTGCGTGCGTCGGCCGAATGAGGGCAAGTGAGTGAGTGAGTGAGAGATGAATAACTCAGGGGAGCTTTTGCTTCGAATACTGGCCTCAATACTGACAAGCAGATCGAACCCACGCACAAGATTCGTACTTTAGACAGCACTCGTACTACGCACAGCATTGCCTGATTTGTGCAGTGACTTTCGAATGTGGCTGCGCACAGACAGCAACGACAGCGCTCAAACCAAAGCACTACGACCACATCGAGGCGTTGTCTGCACGAGCTTGCCTTTGTATGTGCTTGCCTTTGCACTCGACGACGCTGATGCTGTTGGTCAGCTACAGCGCTAGACGCGATCAAGGCATCGCCGGTTTTCGTTTCGGTGGTGCTGTCCACAGTGAGAGCGCGCGCACACACACGCTGGCTTCTCAAGCGCTCGCTCGCTCGACATGTTTGTACACGATACGCTTTGAGAGCTGCGAGAACACATACTTGCGCACGCACAGTGCTTCGAGCGATCTGTGTTTGAGGGCAATGAACGACCCCAAAAAGTGAGGACAAGGACAAGCTCCAGCACAACTATCCAAAAATGATTATTGACATCTCTTACAAACTTGAAGTCTAATCAATGTCTCACACTTATTGTTACTTGCACATCCAAAACTAAAATATTAACTTCAGAAAATGATTCTCAATGTATTTGCGAGGCTCAGTATACAAAGTGCTAGTACAGACTATCATACAAATATCAAGTTAAGTTCTCATGAAATTGGCTCGAGGTTGGCTCGAGATGCTTGCCTTCCTATCGAAGCAACAGCATGTGGTTCGCATCACGGTACAAGTACCGCAATGTCTCGCACTGCAACAGTTGCCTCGGAGCTGCTGCTTGTTCTGCTGCTGCCAGGCGGGGCCAACTCGCGATGGCGGTAGATCGAGTCGACGTGGACTTTTGTGCCAGCGATACGGCCAGGTCCTTTCCACACGCGACTTGTGCGCAGTGTCCACT
>JAASFN010000438.1:0-20396 GCA_023333795.1 Globisporangium rhizosaccharum | reverse complement strand
GTCGGACTTTCAAGAGTCGGTCTGGATCTTTGCGTCTGCGCTCGTCGTGCTCTTCACGAGCCTCATCTTGCTCCCGATGGCGTACTTGGTCGACTTGCCAGCCACGACGTTCTACTTGTTCTTCTCGTTCTTGCTCCTGGCATCGACTGCGACCGTCATGGGCTTGATGATCGTGCCGAAAGTACTCCGTCTTCACGCTGAAGCGGCTGACACTTCGGTCTCGACCGCAACGTCTGCTGGTGACGTGCGCGCGCGAAGTCAAAGTGGGAGCTCGAACGATATCGACCGCACGGGCAAGACGCAGGCAGGCAAGTCGGGGAAAGAGAAGAAGGACAGCGCAAGCGGACTGTCGAGTATCATGCCGTCGGTCAAGAAAGCGCGGTTCTCGAAAGTCCAGATCACGCCTGTGAAGCCATTCACAGCCGAGAGCGAATAGCGAGCGATGCAGACCTGCATGCGACTGCATATGAATGAATGCTGAACGATACATCTTTCATGCAAGTGGTTTAGTGCATTCGAGTCTCGCATGAACTGCGTGTTCGTGACGACATCACGTGATCCGCAGAGCTGGTGGAGCTCTGGAGACGAAGGACCTAGGACACCAACTCGCTTTGAGCTTCAATTATCAATTACATTGTCTACTTTGTGTTTGAAAGTGTCTTGAATAGTGGACTGTGTTGTTGCTAGTAGAGCCTGAACTTATATTAGTGACATTAGTGACATCCTGCACCATCAAAACAGCGGCCACTATTCAAGCTACTGACTGGAGCGATCCGATCGAGCAATCACGCCAGACTCGCTAGACGTCACCGCCGTCGCAGTGTGTGTTCACCGCATTCGCTCTCGCTCGTCCGCAGCCACCGCAACAGCAACAGGAGCAGCGCACGACACACGCGGTACACATACACACCGCTCTCTTGCTCTTACTCTTACTTTAACGCAACAGCAGCAGCAGCGCCTTTGCGATGTTTCGCCGTGCGCTCAAGCCCGTCGTGATCGGCGCGAGCTCGGCGCTGTCGCTCGGTGTCGTTTCGCTCGCAGTCGACGCGCCGATGGCAGACAAAGGCGACGGCGCGTTCGTGCACAAGCGCGAGATGACGTTCCCCGAGTGGCTCCACAACATCGGCCGCGTGCCGCTCTTCGTCGCTGCATCGACAGCCGGCAAGTTCTACCTCGAGCACCGCAATGCATTCCACGCTGAAGGCGCCGAGACGTTCCGCTCGAGCATTGAGAACCGGCCGCCTGGGACAGCGATCATCACGGTCTCGAACCACAGCGCGACTGTGGACGACCCAGGCGTGATCGCATCGTACGTTCATGTGTGACCATTGCGTCTGCTCGACGGTCGACGGAACGACTGACGGACGGTCACTGCATCTCTCTCTATTATTTGCTATGTAGGCTGCTGCCATGGAAGTACGCGTTCCTTCCAAGCCTCGGGCGCTGGAGCCTCTGCAGGTACGTTCGATGGCGTGACAGAGCTACGGCTGCGATCGTCCATTGCTAAGCAAGGCGTCTATGTACGAATGCTACAGTCAGGAGTACAGCTACGGCAAAGGCAAGACGATCGCAACGCTCTTCTTTGGCTCGAAGACGCTGCCAGTGAAGCGCGGCGCTGGCGTCGACCACGAGGTGCGCTCTCGTCTTGCTCACCAGTTTCTACCAGTCGAGTGAGTCGCACGCGGCTTGACGGAATCGTTCCCTCTCTCTGTATGCCGACGCCATGGCAGATGCTCGAAGCGATCTTTGACAAAGTGCAGCAGGGCGAGTGGGTTCACATCTTCCCAGAGGGCAAGATCTGCCAAGACGAGCGTACGTCGTCAGGCGTCTATCGTCTCATAGTGCTTTGTCTGTCTGTCTGTCTGTCTGCGTAGCTCTATGGAAAGATCGCACGATCGACTGACGCACTCGCATGGCCATGTATTGTGGCAGTGCTCGGTGGCCGCGAATCGCCGCGCCGCGAAGAGATTGGACGCCTGAAGTGGGGCGTCGGGAAGCTCATTGCGCGCGCAGATGTGCGTCCCGTCGTCGTGCCGTTCTACCACTACAACATGGAGAAAGTCATGCCGCAGAACGAGCGGAACCAGCTCATTAGCATCTTCCCAGAGACTGGGAACGACCTGTTTGTGCGCGTCGGCGAGCCACTGAACTTTGACGACCTCTTCGATGCCTACGAGCACGACCGCGTCGTCGGTGCATCGCCATGGGCGACGCAAGAGCGCGAGAAAGCGCTGTACCAAGCGATCACAAAGAGAATAGAGGATGCGCTGCTCGAGCTCGCGGCGCCGTTCGCTGAGCCATCGCGCAAGTGAGCGCAACGAGCAGCAAGTGTCCATACACAAACGCACGATGTACGATGCACGGATAGGAAGAGATGCAGCGAGCATGTCATCCGTACACCACATCCAATAGAGAGAAGCATATCGACCATTGCTATGGGTGTTGCGGGTAGTAGTACTGTGATGGGTCAGCCATTGCATCATGTGCGATGCAGAGCTGAACGAAGAGGGATCAGCGAGATGAGTGAGTACGAGTACGTCGAGTGAGTGCGCCGCCTAGGACTGGGACTGACCTTTGTGTGTAGAACTCCGTGTCGCGACCGAACCTCCGACAACTTCTTGTAGGTGCTTTGAACGCGAGCACTGACGCGAGCACCACGGACGATGAGTGGAGGCTCTCGGCAACAGTTAACGATGATCAGGACTCGACGACGAGCTGCGTACGTGACTGGAGGTAGACACCGCTGGGAGGTAGACACCGCTGGAGCTAAACTCCACAATGTTAAGTACACACGCGTGGTCCACACGATTCACTTTTATGTGGTGTGTCCACACGATTCACACAGATCGCGCTCGCAAAACGAAAACGCGGCTCCTTCGCCCCTCCATCGCCGTCTTGCGTCCATCGTCGACTGCGCGCCTCCTTGTGCGCCGCCTGCTTGCTCAGTATCCTCGCAAGTGTCGCCGCCGTCGTCGTCCCTCGACACTTCCTTTGCTCGTGTACATCAACACATCGCCTGCTACTACAACAGCTGCAGCTGCACAGACACACAAGTCCGCCTCAAAAAGTATCCTCACGTGCGCATCTGATCAACCATGAGCGCTGCGCCATTCGACCTGTCGATCGAGACGCTCGACGCGTGGTGCGAGCGCCTCTACGGCTGCAACCCACTCACGGAAAACGAAGTCATGCAGCTCTGCAACAAGGTACAGTGTCTCTCTCTGTATATGCTTGTGCGTCACGCCACATCTGCTACGCTAACGCCACTGCCCATACACAATAGGCAAAAGAAGTGCTCGTGAAGGAGTCAAACGTGCAGCCCGTGCGGTGTCCAGTCACGGTCTGCGGCGACGTCCACGGCCAGTTCCACGACCTCATGGAGCTCTTCCGCATCGGCGGCCACGCGCCAGACACGAACTACTTATTTATGGGCGACTACGTCGACCGCGGCTACTACTCGGTACGTTGTCCGCTACGCTCCTAGCTGTCCAGACTCAAGAGCCTCTCGCTCACATCCGCTGCACTCTTGCTGTCGCACTAGGTCGAGACCGTGACGCTGCTCGTGTGCCTCAAAGTGCGGTACAAAGACCGGATCTTCATCTTGCGCGGGAACCACGAGAGCCGTCAGATCACGCAGGTCTACGGCTTCTACGACGAGTGTCTGCGCAAGTACGGCTCGCCAAACGTCTGGAAGTACTTCACGGACGTGTTTGACTACCTCCCACTCACGGCTGTCGTCGAGAACCAGATCTTCTCGCTCCACGGCGGACTGAGTCCGTCGATCGATACGCTCGACTACATCCGCGGCTTTGACCGTTTGCAAGAAGTGCCGCACGAAGGCGCAATGTGCGACTTGCTCTGGTCCGACCCAGACGACCGCTCGGGCTGGGGCATCTCGCCGCGTGGCGCAGGCTATACGTTTGGCCAGGACATCTCGGATCAGTTCAACCACGCGAACGGCTTGACGCTCATTGCGCGCGCGCACCAGCTCGTGATGGAGGGCTACAACTGGTCGCACAACTGCAACGTCGTCACGATCTTCAGTGCGCCGAACTACTGCTATCGCTGCGGCAACGAAGCGGCGATCATGGAGGTCGACGAGCAGATGAAGTACACATTGTACGTCCAAACAGTGGCTAACAGTGTGCTTTGCGAGGCGATGGATGCGATACAGCAAAGTGGCAGGACGACACTGACGACGCGGTGGACTCATGTGATGTGTCGTTGTGTGACGAAACAGTTTGCAGTTTGACCCTGCGCCGCGTCGTGGCGAGCCGCACGTGACGCGCCGCACGCCCGACTACTTTCTGTAGAGCGACACGCGCGAGTGTGTGTGTGTGCGTCGTCACTCAGTCTACTGATGAACGAAGAGCGCTCGGTCGCGTGCCAGCAATCGTAGGAGAAGGCAAGACACGCACAGTGTGAACAGACTGGTCGGCGCCATGTGTAAAGAACGAGAGAGAGAGAGAGAGCTGCTACTGCTGGTGCAGCAGACGCGAGCCAGCGCTTGCGAGCAGCAGAAGAGAGAGAGAGAGAGAGTAACACCTGAATACACAGACGTTCGTTCCCATTGCATCGGGTCTCCGAGTCGTCGTCTCTCGCCTGTTGATCGACTGTGCTACGTCGCGACGCTATAGTTGCGCACTTTCTTGCGCTCGGCGACCATCTCGGACCGTCGCGACTGGAGCTCCTTGAGCTTTGCGCTCGCGCTCTTTTGACTCGGCGTCGCGCGATCGGTGCTCCGGACACTTGCAAAGGTCGCGAGGCTGGACGTTCGCTCTGCTTTCTTCCCTGCGAGCAGCAGCATCTCCTTGGGTTTAGGACAAGAGCGAGAGACAGAGAGAGAGCAGAGTCAAGGAGCCAGACACAGTCGATCGACACACTCAGCGCAGCTCAGACACGAGCAAAGGGTCAAGAGGATATCTTGCTGCAGACGCAAGCGCGCGTCCGAGACTTTCGCAGTTGTCGTCGCGTCTTCAGTCGACGTGATCGAGTCGAGGCGATCGCGCTGGAAGAGCGAGCTCAGCGCTGTCTTGGGTCCGCTGCGTGCACCTGTCGTTGCGACTGATGAAGACGAAGATGTACGCGTTCGACGTCGCGTCGATGCTGCGCCATCCTCGCTCTGGTCGCCATCGCCATCCTCATCGTCGTCGTCATCATCTTCATTGTCACGCTCGCGAATGCTCGGAGGACGCGATGCACTCGATGCTGAGCGACCGCGCTGCGGTGTCGCGACAGTGTCAGCAGTTGCGACAGAGCTCCGCGAGTTCGAACGGCGACGCTCGCGCTGAAACGGCGACGCTGTGCTCTCGACTTCGCTCGGTCGCTTGCTCCGCACGAGCGAGAGCAGCTCCGCGTCAAAGTCGCCACCACTGCGTTGCATTCGAGACGACGCTTCGGATGGACGTGGCGACTGTGACGACGGTTCGTCAAGCGCTTTCATCATCGACAGTGTGCTCGAGCGTCGTCGCCCTTCTGAGCTCGTCACATCTGTCGCTGCAGCGCTGCTTGCGACTGACGTCGTCCGCCGTCGCGCTTCACGTCGAGCTGTTTGGCTCTCAGCCTCATCTGGATCCTGGTCGTCTCGCTGGAGCGACAGCGATGCCAGTGTCGGCGGCGGTGGTGGTAAGGCACTGCTAGTACGACCACCACCACCAGTGCCTGTGCCATTGCCTTGTCCACTTGTGAGGATCTGCTGCTGCTTGAGCATGCGTCGGAGCTCTTTCTTGAGCGTCTTGTTGTGCACACGAGCCTCTTCGAGCGACCGACTGAGCTCAGCGACGAGATTCTCAAAGTCTTTCTTGCCAGCAAACGCAGTCGCCTGCTCCGTGCCATCGAGACTGCTACGACTCTGCCCCTCGCGGACGTTGCGCAAATCGGCGCGGAGCTGGTTGCTCAGCTCCATGAGCTGACTCCGTTCGCGCACGAGACGCTCAATGTCGCTCGTGGCAGACGCGAGCTTGCGCTTGAGCTCCGCGACTTGCGCGTCAGAGCTGACACGATCGGACGCGAGGTCACGTCCTCGTCCTCTTGTCATGGCCGTCGTCTCGTCTCCACCACGACCACCGAGTGCTTGGAGCTGCGCTTCGAGCTCCGCGATGCGCTTTGCTTGCGTCTCGATCGTTCGGTTCGCTTCTGCGAGCTCTGCGTTGCACGCTGCGAGTTGTGCGCTCACACTACTGAGTGCGTCGAGGACTTTTGTGTCGCTACTGCTGCTAGTGTGCGCTGCCGCTGTCGATCCGCTAGTCTGCTGCGCTTCGAGCGTCACAAGCTTTGCTTCTAACAAGATGCACCGCTTCTGGGACTCGCGAAGCTCAGCAGCGAGTGCTACAGCATCGCTCTTGTTGCTGCTTCGGTCGGGACTCGCACTGCCAGTCAGTTCGTTTGCCTGTTGTGCGAGTGCGTCCTTCATCTGGTGGATCACGTCTGGTGCGCCAGTTCAAGTACACATAAAGACACAGAGACTGTGAGTGTTGATCACCGTCAGAGGAGTCAAGTCAATGGTCCAAATACCACGCACCTCGGAGCTTGGCGTTCTCCAACTGCAGCGCCTCGAGTGACGCGGATGCGTTCGCCGACATGGCAACGCTCTCCGCACTTCGAGCACTCTCGCGCTTTGTCGGCGTGTCGGTCAAGAGCGGCGACATGCCTGTGATCGGCGACAGCTCGCCGTTGTCTTCGCTCCAGAGCGGCGACGGCGCTGCACTGCCGAGTCGATTGCTCTTTGCTTCGTCATCGCTAGTACGAGTGCGTCCGCCTCGGTCTTCCTGCGTCGCACTGCCAAATGAGACGCCAAACGACTCGGCAATGCGCGCACTCGACCGAAGAGTGTACACTTCCGAGCGCAAGCGCTGGAGCTCGGTCTCTGCGTGGATCAAGCGCTCTTCGACCGCTTGCTTCTCACTCAAGAGCTGCGCTTTCACTTGCGAGAGCTCGCGAATGCGCGCGTCGCTGCGACTACTGAGCTCCATCTCGTGGTCCTGCCACTTGTTCTCCCACCGCAAGTTGAGCGTCACGACCTCGCGCTTGACGTCATCGAGCTTCTCGCTGCTCTCGACGAGCTCCTGGCGCAAGACTTTTTCCTTTTCTTTCTGGACCTGGAGCTGCGTCACAGTGTCAGCGAGCTTGGCTTGGAGACTCGCGTGCTCGCGCTCGCACTGCCACAGCCGCGTCTTGTAGTCGCTCACGACTGCTTGGTGCTGCTCGTCCATGTCCTGTCGCTCGCTCACTGCGCGTTCAAACGCGCGGTCTTTCTCTGCGAGCTGCTCGTCGCTCGTCCACTTGGCGTGCTTGAGCTCGCTCTGCATCTGCTCAAGAGCGTCTGTTTGCTCCCGGATCTTGCTCGTGAGTGACGCGATCTTTGCGTCGAGACGCAGTGTATGGCTCTGGAGCTCTTCGTCCTAGTGGAATCATTTAATCCAGACCATCATTCGCAATTTCGTCGAAAAAATCAGGACCATCACTCACTGTCCACGACACAAAAGTCGCACACAACACATCACACATGTACCTTGCGCCGGAGCTGCGTCTCCAAGTCGTCGTGGAACTGCGTCTTCTGCTGCACGAACGCAGTCTCCACAGCGTGGAGCGACTGCAACAGCTCGGCCATTTTGCCTTCATACTCGTCCAGCAGCGCTTGCTTCACGTCCTGGAGCGCCGCGACGTCGCGCTCGAGACTCTGGACCTTGGCGTCACTTGCTGCGCGCGCGTCTGCGAGCTGCCACTCGGTCGCTTTCAGCTCCTTTTCGCTCTCGACCACGAGCTGCTGGACGTTCTCGAGCTTGCTCTTTGTCTCATCGAGACGGTCGCGATAGCCGTCGCACTCGCGCTGCGTGGCTTTGAGCTTGAGCTCGAGCTCACGATTCGCACTCGCGGCACTGTCCAGCGCACTCTTGAACTCGCTCTCGCGCTGCCGCAGCATCTCGTCGAACGTGACGCTGAGCTCGCGCCGCTGCGCTTCGACTTCGTCGTCCTGTTCGCGCATGCGGCGCTCGATCGTCCGGACTTGAGCGGCGGCGTCGTCTTTCACGCGCCGGAGCTCGTCGTCAAACTGCCAGCGCGCGCCGTCCATCTGTGCGCGTGCGTCTTTGAGCTTCTGTGTGAAGAAGAGCTCTTGTTCATGACCCCGACTGCGCTCTTGCGCGAGATCTGCCTCGAGGTCCGCGACGTGGGCTTTGAGTTCGCTCACGTCTGCTTCGCGGTCGCGCACGACGCCTTTGAGGTTTGCAAAGTTCGTGTCGTAGAGCGCGAGCTCTTCATCGCGGCCTTCAAGGAGCTGTCGTACCGTCAGAGCCAGTCTGTCAGTCAGTCAAGTAGATAGACAGGAGTACGTGAGAGGCTCCTGTCGTACTTTGAGATTGTACTTGAAGTCCTCCTGGAGCTTGGTGAACTTTTGCTTGTAGCTGTTCGCCGCCGACTCCTGATACGTGGATGTGTTGTGTGAGAGCACAGTCGTCAGTGCAATGTCGTTGCGGTAGACTAGCAGAGCTGTGCGTGTGCATGTGTGTGTGTGAGAGAGAGAGCGTGGCACCACTGCTAGACCTTGTCGCGCAGCAGTGCTTCGAGCGTGCGGATGCGATACTCGTTGATGTCGTGGAGCTCTTTCTCTTTCTCGAGGATGAGCGAGCGGATGTTGCCAGGTGCAAGCCGAGCGCCTGCGAGTGGATTTGCAGCGGCAGCAGCACCACTAGCTCCTCCTGCGCTTGTAGCGAATGCGCCGCTGCTGCTGCTCGAGAGCAGTCGCTCGTCGAGCAAGTGCTCCATGCACCTTGCTGCTTGCACTGTTGTGATTTGTGCGCACACGACCTTTTGAACGCGATGGCAGTGAGAATTGCAAGTAGGAACATGCTCGATACTTTCCGCTGCAACGGATTCGAAATGAGACTACGAGATGGCTCACTGAATTCGAACGTCAGAGTGAACCCATCTGGGCTGGCACTTGTGCCATTTCGGCTCGAGCGCCATCGAGGACGAAGTGCACGAAGCTCTCAGCGACGTCCAGGATGCCACGCAAGACGCATCGCTACATGAGCAGCACCGCGCTGCGTGTGCTCGCAGACCACAGCCTCTTTGAATCCATCGCAGCGTTCGCATCAGGCGTGCCGTACACTGTCTTCTGCGTCAAGCAGCAGCTCATGTGTGCGGCAGCACAAGCGGGCCCGACGCGCTGTACGTCATGGCCGCAAGACGAAGCGCTCTGGTAGCAAGCAGTACAAACTCGTGACATGCAGACGCTAGCTGCACTGCACACGCTCTGTACCAGCGCCAAGTATGGCGACCGACTTCAGCGCGTGCTGAGTGACGTCCTGGTCTGGTCACTTGCACACACGACGGACGTCGCATTACTCGACTGGATCTACGACCACTTTCACGGCATGAAGCACCAGCAGATCATCTACTGCGAGGATCAGCTGGCGATCGGCGCACAAGGCAGCGTCGACGTCATTCAGTGGATGCAGCATCGCGAACTCGATGTGCATACCTGCCGATCACATTCGCTGCCGCGGAGCACGGCCACCTCGAGCTCTTGCGCTTCGTGCACGCGTGTGGGCACTTGACATTCCCAGTCACGACCATCAACCTCGTTGCGACGCATGGTCACCTCGACGTCGTGCAGTTCCTCCATGCGTTCCCAGCGCAGCTCTGTAGTCGCGACGCCATGAACGGCGCGGCGATGAACGGCCATGTCGTCATTGTACGATTCCTCCATGAACACCGAAGCGAAGGCGACGTCGCAAGTGCGATGCGCATAGCAACTGAGCACGGACACGTCGCGTGCGTGCGGTACCTGTTTGAAGCAGCTGCAGACATGCACAGCGTGTTCATCCCACGCGAAGACTTGGTCAACATCGCGGCTGTTCAAGGTCACCTCACGTGTCTCCAGTACTTCCATAGCCGCAGCGACTACTTTCGCTTCACGATGCGTGCGATGCACAAAGCTGCCGTTGCGAACCACTTTGCAGTCGTGCGGTTCCTCCATGAACACCGCACAGAAGGCTGCAAAGTCGAAACGCTCTTTGACGCCGATGCGCGCGGACTCCACCATATCGTTGACTACCTCTGCACGCATCGACCGATGACAAACCCTGATCGTGCGATCGCTCGAGCCAAGAAGGAGCAACGCATGCTCCTTGCTGCCAAGCTCGAGTATGGCGCGAGTAACTCGACAAAGACGTATCAGTACAGATAGACAAACAGACACAGGTGATCGTGTAGTGGAGCAAGAGAGAGCTGTGCGATGAAGCCACGAGGCGTTGTTGAACGTCGTGTGTCATGGTGTTGTCTAGAGCACGTGCCAGCCATGCACTGCAAGACATAGAGCTGCGTGGTCACGCCTACGCTGGACACGCGCGAGCTTCCACACGCGATAGCGTTTCTACAAGAGAGAGAGAGAGAGCGAGAGCGTCACCACGTGCACGATCGAGCGTCAGTCGCATCGAGCGAGAGGCAAGAGCGCCGTTTGCAAGCTTATACCTGGATGAATCGTGCCTTCGTATGCTCGATCAGTGGTCGATCAGCAAAGTACTGTGCGATCGTATAGCCCACAAGACTCGGTGTCGCCACTGACGCACTCTTCTTGCTGAACGGCGATCGACCAACTGCGTTGGAGCTCGCGACACGAAAGCGATATGTCGTCTTGGGCTTGAGGAACGTCGCAACGAGCTCGCAGCCGTGGTACACAGTCACTTCGTGCTCAAACAGCGCCTTGTAGCGCCGCGCACTCGGATCACCATCGTCAACATCATCGTCAGCATCGTCATCACCGAGCACAGTTGTTGTTGGCTGCATGCTGTACTGCACGATGAAGGCAGTGAGCGGCGCGCCACCGTCGTGCTTCGGAGCACTCCATGCGATACTCGCCTTTGTTGGCTCGACAGCGCCAACGAGTGCTGGAGGCACAAGGAGTCTCGCTGGCACGGTCGGCGCCGTTGTGCTCACAAGCGGGCTGACCTCGCTCATCGCGCTTGCACCAAGCGCGTTGATAGCACAGAGCTGGACGCTGTAGAGCGTCTTGCCACGGAGCTTCTCGATCGAGAACGCGCAGCGCAGTCCATCGATGGGAGAGCAGTCGTCAGCGCTGAACGTGAATGCACGCGCGACCTGGCGGTTTGTGACGCCAAACTGCACGTCGTCGGCAAACAGCAGCGCGTCGTAGCGCTCGATCGCCAAGCCATTCGCTTTCGGTGGCGTGAACGTGAGTACGAGCGAGTGTGCGCTGTCTGCTGGCGTCAATGACAGGACGAGTGTCGGCTGCGCGGGCGTGTCAGGGACATCGCAGAGCGTCGTCGCAATGTCGCTTGCTGGCGAGAGCGCAGATGTACAGAGCTTGTTTGCAATCACATTGGACGCTGAGAGCCACACGCGCAGTGGCTGGCCGGGTTCGAGACCCTCGAGTGTGTAGAACGTGCCTGGGATCGACCGCGTGAGCAAGACGACCGAGTTGCGACTGCGTGAGCGTGGCGATGCTGGCGCGTCGACGTCGCCGGCTCTCTTGGCAGAATCACCGTCAGGAAGCTCGGGCAATGATGTCTCAATCGGTGTATCGCTTGGAACAGCCAGCACACTCGTGTCCTGGATCCACTCGAGCGTGTACTGCACGATCGCACTGCCGTTGCTCTTGGGCTGATCCCAGGCAATGTCGACGTGGCGCTTGTCGACTTTGACGATGCGCGGTGCAGTCGGTGGATCAGGCGCAGTCGAGTCCATCTTGACATAGTCACTCACGCGCGAGAACGCGCCAAGGCCGCATCGGTTCGCTGCTGCTGCGACGAACTGGTAGATCTCACCTGGCCACAGTCCGTTGACGACAAACGCGTAGAACGCATCTGCAGGTGGCGATAGAGGTGCGAGAGCGGCTTGCGTCACGTCTTTGATGATCGCCTCAGCTGACTTGGACGGCTTTGCTTTTGCCTTTGTCGCTTTAGCTACTGCTGTTGATCTCTTGGCTCGGACTGGAAGTCGTGCGTGCTTGGTCCCAGTCCTTGCAACTGTATCGTCGCGAGGAGCAGTCACGATGAGCTCGAGCTCGGACACTGGCACGGAGACTTCAAGCACCGGTACAAACGCGCTGTTCTCAGGCAGACACCGGATCGTGATCGATTCGATGTGCGCGCCGTTTGGCGACGGCTGCTTCCAGCTCAAGCGAATGTGCGTCGCAGCGCTGTCGCTGTATTGCAGTGGCTGTTCGATCCTCGACGGCACGAACGCAAGCGTCTCGATCGCGCCAGTCGCAGCGCTAAACAGACTCGACCCGATCTGCATCGACACACACACACGCACAGTCTAGCGTAAAAGGAGATCCGGTAAAGTGAGGCTGTTGTGCGCCTGATGCACGTACAGCGTTCACAGCGGCGATCTCGAACGTGTACTGGACCCCAGGCTGGAGTTCTTCGACCGTCTTGCTCGTGTACTTGGCTGGCACTTCGGCATCCGGAACGTCGCGCATGTCGTGGCCGCCGACACCGAGCGAGCTCACTTGCTTGGTTCGGATCACGTACTGCAGCAGCGGCGAGCCATTCGCTAGCGGCACGTCCCACGACAGCGTGATCGCAAACTTGTCGATCGCAACGACAGTGAGCGGCGACGGCTGATCGGGACTAGACGGCACGACGCGCCATGTGATGACTGTCGTGTCGTCACTAGCAGTCACGAGGAAGACGCCAGTTGGGTCAAACGCACACGCCGTGAGCCCGTCGTAGTGACCAGAGAGTGTGTAGATGCACTCGACTGGCGGTGCAGAGCTCGCTCGGCGCCACACTTTCACGACGTTGTCTTTTGCGCCAGTGGCGACGAGCATGCCATCTGCGCTTGGGTTCTGTCGCGTCGTCGCGGCTGAGACAGCGCAGCACGTGATTGGCGCTGCATGAGCTTCGATGACACTCTCGAGCACGCGCGCAGTCGAGAGCGACCAGAACTTGAGCGCTTTGTCGAGCGACACGGTGACGACGACATCACGATCCGCTGCGACTGCGCAGCTAGTGATGCGAGATGTGTGTGCGCTATAGACTCCGCGCACGTCGTGGTCATGAAACGTCGTGAGCAACTTGCCATTCGCGTCTGGCAGCAGTGGTCGCCACTCGAGGTGCTTTGAGATGGTCTTGTCCGACGACAGTAGTGGCAGTGGATTCTTGCGTGGCGATGCCGCTTCTTCACTTGGCTCGACGCTGCTGCCGTCATCATCGTTGAGACTGAGCGCCTCCACACTGCTGCTAACACTTGCGATGGTCGTCGCCATTGTGCCAGATCGCAACGGCACTGTCGGATTCAGGAGCTGCTCGAAGTCAAACATCGCGAGGTCGCGGTAGTACTGCGTCAGGAATGCAGCGTCTTCAAGTGAGAGAGAACTGGTGCATTCGGCACTGCTGGTGCACGTTTCAGGACTTGGTGTCGTCAGTGTTGTCTCGCTTTTGCTTCCCAAGTCTTGACAGTTAGAGCTGCTGCTGGTGTCCTTGCTGAGACTATCTGCACCACGAGCGCTCGCTGAAGACTCGTCCGTGTCGACGTGGAGCTCAACACTGTCGACGTGGTTGTCTTCAGGGACAGACTGATTGTCTGAGGTACTTGGAAGTGGCTGCGTGACTTGCACCTCGGTGTTGCTGCTGAGTATTGGCGTCGACTTCAACGGCAACTCATCGTCTGGCAATGCTTCCCATTGCTCTGGCAACTCAACTTTGTCGCTGACTTGTGATGCTGTGCTGGTGTCTGTCGCCGCATCGATGTCTGGCGTTGAGTGCTTGCGTTGTGCTTCGAGAGGTAGTTCGAGTGTCAAGACGCGCTCGCCATTCGGTCGGGCATGGCGTTGATCGCGCCATGCGTGGTGCGGTACGAGCTCAGCAAGTGTGTCGTCGAATGTGAGCAAGTCCATGCTCTTCTGGACTGAGAACGCAAACGGAATCGCAGTCTCCCACTCGAGTCGCTCGCGCGCAAGTGACAGTGACGCGAGGTCTTTGCCAATTGCAATGGTCTTGTCACCATCTTGCTCTTGTTGGATCATATCGTCATTCTTCTCGATAGAGCTGCTGGTTGATTGCTTTGGCACTGGCACTACACTCCACAGCTTGACCAAGCAGTCTCCTGTCGTCACGAGCTGCTGGCCGTCTGAAGTGAAGCTCACGCAGGATGCACCGAGCTCATGCACGGGCAGGATCTCCACGAGCACGAGCGTCAGTGGAACGAGCACCGACAAGTGTTGATTGGAGACTTCGTCCGCATTGATCGGGAGCTCGTTGGCTCGTGCGACGTTGTGGATCTCCCAAAGCATGCATGTCGAGTCCCACGAGCACGTTGCGAGGACGGATGCGTCTGGACTGAACGCAATCGATGCGATCTGCTGCTGATGTGCGCCACTGAAGCCTGGAGACTGCTTGCTTACTGCGTCGTCTTGGTTGACAGCTTCAGAGATCTCGCTTGTAAGTGGATTGAACGAGTGGACGACTGGCGTTGTGTCTGGGGAGAGCAAGCAAGCGAGACGTCAATCAGGTCGTGACTGACAGCACAGGAAGCAATGCGAGCAAGAGAGACGTACGAGTGGCGTAGGCAAAGCGGACGAGTGCTCGTGAAGACACCGGTATAGCTGGTGGCGTGGACGTGTCTGGAGTTGTCGGAGCGCTTGTCACAACTGCAACAGCAGCACCGCAGATGAAGCGTGCGCCGCAGTGTGAGACATCAAGCGCTGCGAGCTCCTTTGCTGACTGGAAGTCGTAGATGCCGATGCTTCGATCCAGATGCACACGTGAAGCACAGAAAGCGCACAGTGTGAATGGACAGCTCTTGCTCGAGACAATGTGAGCACTCGCACCGTCATGCGTACCGATCGAGACCAAACGTGACAACAGCACTTGTGACTCTGCTGCTGCTGTCTGCTTTGGATGTAAAACTCACAAGTGCGAGCGCTTTGACACTTTGCACGTGTCCGTCGTAGCTGCGCACCTTCATACCGGACGACGTGCGCGGCCGTCTCGCTGCAACGAACGCACCGTCGTGGAAGTAGAAGCCGTCTTCGCGCAATGCATCGTCTTCGAGCTTCTTCTGAAGCGCATCAAGCATCGCCCGCGCCTGCGCGCGCTGCTCAGGGCTCCGATCATCGCCAGTCGAGGCAAAGAGCAGTCGCTTCTTGGCATCGAGTCGCTGCTTCGCTGCCTTGCCCATGGCACCGCGACGTTTCTAATTCCAGGCGACGGATCTAGCACGACGACGACGCTCCAGACGATCTGAACGAGTGCATCCGATGATCATCTGTAGGTGTCGCTCTTGGTGTGCACGTCGAGAGCTCGTTCGGATCGCATTGAACAAGCTACCTACCATGACCTCAACCATACCATGATGGACTTGGCAATAGACAGCACTTGTGTACCTGGATGCGTGTCCACGACTCGAGTTTCACAACCCAGTCATGGTCGCTGCAAACGAAAGCATGCATGGAGCCGACACTGCGCTTTTGTCCAACGCATGTAGCGCTCCGCATTACACAGAGTACCCACGCGCTCGTCTGCTTGTGCGCACCTCGAGCAGCATCGCTTCTTGACCAGCTGGTCGCACATTGCAGTAAACACGGCGTCCATTGCACAAGATAATCACGAACATCCAGCGCTGCCTCGAAAGCGCCAGGCATCAGGCATCGTGGTCATCGCGCGGCACGAGTCCTGGTGCGCTGATTCGTATTGTGCAGCGAGCCAGGAAGTAGTCTGGTTGTCTGCTTGTCTGTCTGCTTGTCGGCGGGACAGCTTCAATGATCACTTGCTCACGTAGCGAGTCGCGGTAAACATGGTGCCACTCGCTCGAGGCAATCACAAAGCAGCCACGACTGAAACGGATCGGATCCTGCACCGTACACTCAACTGGTCAGTCGCACCTCGCTGCGGTGATGGTGCTCTGAGCGCCGAACAGACTCGGTGCCTCGACGACGTTTTGCGAACTTCCCATTGCAATCGGCACGCACACAGTGCAATTTGCCCATACTTGCAACGACCAACAGCATGAGCAGCAGCAGCAGCGAGACGACGACAGCGCACACGCAGTGCCTCGGTGCTGCAGTGCCAGCGAACTGGGACGCCTCACAGATCCCGTCACTGCATGGCAAAGTCGCGATCGTGACAGGCGGGAGCTCCGGCATCGGGCTCGAAACAGCGCTCGAGCTCGCGTGCAAAGGTGCACACGTCGTCGTCGCTTGTCCAGCACACCTCCGCAACCGAGCAGCCGAAGAGCGGATCCGAACTGCAGCAGCACAAGCTGCATCAGCAGCTCCTCCGAGCTCCAATGCCAGCGACCAGCAGCAGCAAAAGCGTGCACATGGAAGCGTCGAGTTCATGAAGCTCGACCTCAGCGACCTCGCGAGCGTCAAGAGCTTTGCGCGCAAGTTCATCAAGACTCACAGTCGCCTCGACATCCTCGTCAACAACGCCGGTATCATGGGCGTCTCGTTCAGTCTCACGCTCGACAGCTTGGAGCGGCAGTTCGCGACGAACTTCCTTGGACACTTTGCGCTCACGCACTACTTGCTCGGCATCCTACAGCGCACTGACGGCGAGTCGAGGGTCGTGCACGTGAGCTCGCTCTCGCACCGGTTCGTGGACCTTGACGCCGACCGCGCAATGGACACCAACCCATCAAGCTACGTTGCCATGGTCGCGTACGCCAAGTCTAAGCTCTACTGCCTCGTGTTTGCGATGGAGCTCGATCGGCGCTTGCGCGCACAGAACGTCACAAACGTCATCTCCGTGGCAAGCCATCCTGGATATGCGCACACTGGCATCATGGGACCGCCAGGCGTGTCGGCACCGAGTGCATTCGCGCGCGCGTTCTGGAGCTTCGGGTCCTTCTCGCCGTTCTCTCAAAGCGCTGCAATGGGTGCACTCCCATCACTGTACGGCGCAACAGCGCCTGGTGTGCAAGGCGGCGACTTCTTCGGTCCCAGCAGCATGTTCTTTGGCATGTGGGGCCACCCGGCGCGCGAGACGCCTGCCGAGCACGCGCTCTGTGTAAAAGCTGCTGCTCGGCTCTGGAGAACGAGCGAAGCGCTTGCACAGCTCCGCTTCGATATCCAGGCACAAGCGAACGCAGCGGTGCAGCAACGAGCAGAGAGTGAGTAGTGAGTAGCGAGTAGCTAAGACAAGGAATGACACGCATGCCTAAACGTGTCCATGTGTGCGACACGCGAGTGAATAAGGATACATTTGATTGACATCCATGACCAGGTCGCGTCTGCGAGCTCATTGTGCTTGCGCTTGTACAGTCGACTTAGCGTGCAGCTGCTACGTTGAGGCTGGCTGCACCACTGTCGCGGAGCTACCATCGAAGGCGACGCGCGAAAGACTCGATGCTAAGACACTTCACACGCCATTGCTGTTCATACCAATTGCCACACACTCCCACCACTTTGAGCTACGTGTAGTCCCTGCCTCTCTTGCGCCAGCTCGACGCTCGCTCGATACAGCACCTCCGACGCTTTCTACTTGCCGCGGCTCTTGTCTCCATTGCCGTCACTGTCGCTCACTGACGACGAGTTCGACTTGATCGCGTCCCACTTTTGCGCAAGCGACCGCGAACTCAAGAGCGGCGCGAGCTCGTCTTTCGTCGCACCGGCGCCGTGTACACCTACACCGCCACCGTTTGCATCGCGCTTCTTCTTTTGCAGTGCGAGCGCAGATGCTGCTGCGCGTGCTGACGTCGCCATGGTCGAGACACCAGATGCAGCAGCAGGAGGTGACATCCCTGGCGTACTCACGATCGTCGTAGCGTACTTGCTAGCGACTGCCGGGCTCTTCCCTGGCGTCGCATTGCGCTGCTGGCGCTGCTGCTGCGCCGACGTCGCGCGCGGCGGCGTTCTTACACCTTCCGAGCCACTGTACGCACTCCCGCGCTCGGCAGCTTTCATCGTCTGCTTGTACAGCTGACACTTGAACGCAAACTCTTGCTTGATCATCTCGAGCTCGACTTTCGGCGGCACGCTCGGCACGAGGCGCCAGAAGATCCAGATGCACGCCAAAAGGACGTGCTCACACACGAGGATCATGACAACGCGCGTCGTGAGTGAGAAGCACGAAAAGTCGGGCCCCATGCGGAAGTGGCTAAAGTCGTTCCCGATCGCTTTCGTGATCCGGCGCGAGCACTCGCGCGAGAAGAACTCCATCGCGCCGGTCGAGACAAAGATCAGACCAATGTTCACGATCACGCCCAAGCACGCCAAGACATGGAGCACGTGCTTCCACTCGCCAATGCCGCCGGCTTTGCGCGGAAACGGTCGCTTCGTCGTGCAGCACAGACGATACGCATCGCCGCGCATCTTGAGCGCATTGATGAGCATGCACGCGACTGGCATGAGCGGCCAGAGCATCGAGAACATCACGACAAAGCCAAACTGCACGGTCGCGTCGTGGTAATCGTTGTACGGATCGTAGTCGTCTTGCTCGGCCTCGAACAGAATCGCACGGGCTTTTGCATTCAGCTGCTCCATCTGCGCGTCGTCGTTTGCAAAGAACCGCGCTTTCGACAGGTTTGCGAGCTGCGCAAACTCGTCGCGGTACGCCATGTCAGCGATGATCTGGCGCTCGCCTTTTGCTTTCACGAGCTCCATGGCTTTGCGGTCCGTGGCGCGGAGCTTCTGCTCATGGTGGCGCCGATGGATCCACGGCAAGAGCACTGCGATGAGGAGGTTCAAGCCCTGCGTGACAATGATCGGCGTCACAAAGAGCGTCTCGAGGTCGAGGTGGTTGATGTCGAACGTCACGTAGCCTTTGCACGGCACACAGCGCGTCTCGCGGTACGCGAGTGCGTGCCACGACGGCGGACACGTGCTGCACTCCGAGCCGCTGTAGTCCAAGTACGGACCAAAGCAGCAGTTTGACGGGTCGTGCCATAGCACCGAGTTGAGAAAGTTCGTGATGCGGTCGCCAGCGCCTGGGATGACGTAGACGAACGCGAGGAGGAAGAACCAGGTGTAGTAGTTGAGAAAGTCCATGAGGAAGAGCTTCCGGACCATGGACTTTTCAAACTGCTCGATCGTCTTCCAGTTCTCCCACTCGGTGAACATTCGCGCTGCACGCGTGACGATCACGCTCCACTGCACGACGTCGACAAAGAGACCGTAGCAGATGCCGCCGCCGAGGATGTAGAACCACTGCGCTGAGAACGCGCCTTTTGTGGGGTACCGCACTTGAAGGATCTCAAACACTGTGATCCAGCACGCGATCACGAGCATCATGATGGAGATCTGGAGCAGCATGAAGAGCCCGACGGCAATGTACTTGGGGTACCGTTTCCAACTCGCGTACGACTGGTCGGGAAGCCCTGTGACTGGGTTCACAAAGCTCTCGCCGCGGAACTGTGGGTTCCGATACACAATCGCTTTCGTCGCGAGGTTGTTCTCCCACTGGACGTTCAGTGCGCTGTTCTGGCGCGACCAGCGCTTGAGGACCCAGTAGCTCCAGCCGACAGACACAAGTAGTGCCCACGCAACGAGCACTTGCATGTACACGACGGTGCCCATGACGCCGCGAAAGCACGTGAGCACGACACCGAGCACGGCGATCGGCAGCAGCGCTTTGTTGTAGCAGTCCATGAACGCAAAGTAGTACGCGACCTTTTCGCCAAAGTGCGCGCGCATCTTTGTAAGGAAGCGCGCCGAGAGGATCTCCATCTTCTGCGTCCGGATGAACGTATTGAGGATGTACTCGTTCGTGACTGGGTCGTGCACGGGAAAGACACTGTGGACATGCGGGTTTGCAGTCGTGATCTTGGCGCTTTCGCGGATGATGTGGTCCATGACTTGGATCCGGTCCGCCGGCGTCACGATCGGGTTCCCGGACACGAGCGACTTGACTTCGCGCGAGTTTCCACTGCGGAGCCACGACTGGAACTTGAGTCGGCGACCGTACGTCGCAAGCGCTTCGTCATTCCCGCGCAGCAAAAGGACAAAGTACTTGCTTCCCTGTCCGCCTTTGACCATGCGGCTAAAGTCACCTTCAATGATGTCGACGTCGAGGCCACTCGCCACGAGCTTCTCCACGATCAGACCTTCGACGCCGTCTTGCTTCTCGGGCGAGCTCCCAACGTGCACAGCGTCGACGCGCTTGCGGTGCGTCACAATGGCAAAGTCGTACGACGCGCCAACGAGGTCAGCGCCTATTGTATCGATAGAGACAAAGCAAGGCAATGGACAGACAGGAGCATCAGAACGATTCGCACTCGACCAACTGGACTGCACGACAGGTCACTCGCAGTTGATAGATGTACTACGCACCTCGCAAGTAGCGGTACTCGCCGCGCTTGATCCGCGATGCGCCAGTGCGCGGCGAGACTGGCGGCGGCGCAAAGAGCCACTGGTCGTCCTGCACAGCGAGACTCACGACGCTCGATGACAAGTGGCGCTCGTCGCGGTGCGGGATCTCAATCGGTCCGCT
>JAASFN010000437.1:0-20475 GCA_023333795.1 Globisporangium rhizosaccharum | reverse complement strand
CACAGACCCGATCAAGCTCCAGCCGCTGGTTTGTCGACACGAAGACTTGCGCTACTCTTGGGCATTGCGAGTGCTCTGCGATCACTGCGACCGCGGCCATCCCGACTGGCTTGCGAGCCACCTCACGCCAGTGTTTGACGAACAAAGACGACTGAAGCCGCTGACAGCAGACGTGCTCCAGCGCATTCGCGACCACTGCGCTTTGCTCTTTCGCTGCATGCACACGCTGAGCGACAGGAACAGCTTCCTCGACCCAGACTCAGTTGCCTTGGAGATTGTGTACTACATCTTTCAGTGGTGAAGGAGACGAAGACGTTTGAAGTCGTCTATAGACACGAGAGACTCGACTGCGAGGCGATTGTGATCAGACATTCGAGAGATGTCGAAAGAGATATGTACGAATGCAGCATCGTCATGACTGGCGCCAATTATGTCGTGTAGTTCGATAGCCACTCTTGATTGCCGAGATCTGTTCGTACTCTCCTGTCACGTGGCCGGTGTCTGATGGAGCCATGCAAACTTGAACGTGTAGTCGGCGCCTGCATAAGGTCAGCAGCACCAAAGACCGAACGTTCAAGCAGGAGTTGTCGTTAAACTTGAGCGCTGCAGCTCGTCAAGTGAGTAAGAAGGGGTCTGGACCAACGCACCGAGGTGAACGAGCGTCGACTGGAGCATGAATACGACCCATAGCACGAGCTTGGACTGGACCATGTGACGGTGCTTGTCGAGCACGAACGCGAGCTGATGGACTGCCGAGATGGAGAGTCGGCGCTTCAGGACCATTGCGAGGACAACGAACGACAGGAACTCCATCGCTGCGTAGATCGAGACGTTCAGAACTGTCGTGTAGAGCTCGTCGCTGCTGATATCGCGCAGCTGAGGGTAGTAGACGCGGTTCGGGAGGTTGTATAGCGCGACCAAGTACACAGCTACGCGATCATACATCGAGCGATTGCAGACGATGGCACGTGAATGAGTGCGAGCCGTCAACGTCTCACTACAGACTATCTGCAGTGGCGCTGGCAGTGACGTGAACAGCGTACCGTAGACAACAGGAATCACGACTTCAGTGAACTCGATCAAGAGGAGGAACTCGGTCATGTACAGCACTTGGAGCGTCTTGCGCACAAAGAGGAGGCGCTCGTCGACCGTCAGCACTGCTGCTTGTGACTTGGACTGCGTCTGTGCGTGCTGCTTGTTGTCTATCAGCGCTGGACTTGGATTGAGCTGCGTGTCACGAGCGTCATGCACAGCAGGCATGGTGTCCGAGCCCCAGCATGGTTGAGGCTGTGGCGCTGGAGTGCTCTTGCTCGCTGACGTTGGCGTTGGCGCTGGTACCACCTTTGCCAGCGAGTCCGTGCACTGGTGCGACGGTGTCGTCGCTGGTTCTGATCGACTGAGTGCCCATTTGGGGAGTGAAGCAGGCGACACGCGTGGCATCATCACCTCGGACCCTGCTCGATCGCGCACTCGCAGCAGCGCTTGGAAGCTCGCGTGTTGAGCGAGCGCCGGGTAGTCCTTTAGGATGAGCGCTGCTGCCTCGACTGGTGCGTCTCTCGGCAGCTCCATCTTATCGGCAAGTACGTTCGCTTCAGCGAGCCGAGCACTCAAGTCACGCAGGTTCACACACGCCTGCAAGACGTCGACGGCCATGATCACGAGGTTCGTGCGGAACGATGTTGAGCTCTGCATGCAGCACGAGACGAAGAGCGCGTTGAAGATTTCCACATTGAAGATGACAACTTCGGGCTTCACGTCCTCGCGGTCGCGCAAGTAGCGGCTGATGAGATTCTTCTCCACGAGCTTGATCAGCGGCAAGACGAGCACGAACGCAGTCTGCGCGGACGACGACATCTGCGCAAACGCCGAGTAGAACGCAGGGTAGAGCACGACCATCGAGAGCTGGCAGCCGCAGACAAACAAATAGCCGAGCAAGTCTCGGAGCACCGCTGGGTGCTGCCGCAGGAACCGACCGCGCAGGAGAAACATCGCAAAGAAGAACGAGCTCGACCACGGCACGGACGACATCGTGAGCGCAAACGGCAGTGGGAACCCGATGACGCGACTCAAGACGTACGCGAGCGAGTTGCAAAAGCACGTGACGGGCAGTGCGATCGCAATGCGCTCGCGGAGCGACACGTGGAGCTGCGGGACGTAGAACTGGATCTGGTCGATCGCCGCGTACGAGTAGATGAACGTCGTGAACATCCCGCGGACCCAGTACCCGTGTGTGCGGCCAATGCCGCGCTCAGGCGGCTGGAGCGGAATTGAGTCCGAGACAAGGACTGTGAGGAGGCACGGAATCGGCGTGAGTAGCAACACTGCAGCGACGCGTGCTGAGCTTGCGCTGGCAGCGTACGCACGGAAACCCGCGAGGCGCTGGAGCGAGTACTGGCCATGGAGCTCGACTTGGATGTCGTTCCACGCCGTGATGAGTCTCTGAAGTGCTTGTTGCCATCGCACCATGCTCAGTTGCTTTCGAGTGTGTCTCTGTTAGCCGTCGCAACAGCGGTGGTTTCGGTGCGTCGACTCGGCGACACTGTCGCTATGCCGCCGCCGCCAGAAGCAAGCAGTGCTGCGAGCACGAAGACAAAGCCACTGCAGCATGTCGTCAACAGCGTCGAGCAAGTCGATGAAGCGTGGAAGCTCGCTCAGCTGCACGCAAAGCAGAGCTCTCCTGCATGCGCGATCCAGCTCACAACGATTGCGCTGTCGGAGCGACTGCTCACGGACCAGCAGCATGCGCACGTGCCTCCCTCACTACCGCGTCTACTGACTGCACCAGCAGTGATGCACTCGCTTTGCACGCTCGATCTCTCGTACAACCACCTCGACGACACGTTCTGGACGACGCTAGCGCTCCCATCAACGGATGGTCACTGGTCAGCGCTCACGTCGCTCAACGTCGCCAACAGCATGTACGCGCTTGGTGCTTTACGAGTGGATATGTGTAGCTGCGTGTGCTTTGCCGGCTGAGCGACTCACGCCTCGCGTGGTGCATCAGGTTCACACAGAAGTCGCTGCGTCCGCTCGCACAGATGCTCACACGATGCAGGAAACTATCGCATCTCGACTTGTCGATTAACCCGTTGATGTCGCCAAGCCGTGGCAGCAGCGACGACGTCACGCACCCGTCGCCGTTCACCGAGCTCGCTCAGTCCCTCAAACTCTGTCAGCTCGCTGTCCTCGACTTGTCGTGCACTGGAGTGTCTGACACCGACATTGCTGCGCTTCTCGACGGCTCAGCGCTCTCGCACGTCACAAAGTTGTACCTTCGATCGAATGCTCTTGGCGATGCGACTGCCATCGCGATTGCCGAGCGACTGGCCACCATACGACTTCAAGTGCTCTGTCTCGCAGGCAATCGCATCACGAACCGAGGACTTGGAGCACTCGTGTTCGCGCTCGAGACCTCGGCACCATCAGGCTCAGAACTCTCAACATCGTCGACACTCGAGACGCTCGATCTTGACGCGAATCAAGTACGTTCACTCTCTTTGTGCGTGACAAGGCAAGCTATGTCGACAGTGTTGCAGCATCGACTCGCTGACAGCAAATGCCATCGACTGTGTCGCGTCTAGATCGACGAGCGAGGGATCACAATGCTCTACCATGTCCTCGACGATTGGCCATCGCCATTTCGGCTGCGGTACCTCCATCTTGAGCGCAACAGCGTCGCTCCCAACGTCGCACCAGCGCTTCTCGCTAATCTCCGCGTGAAGCTTCAAGAGAAGATCCTCGAGACGCAGTTGCTCGCGACTGGGACCAAGGATCCGCCTCAGAGAACGCTTGTGCTCACTGGCAAGATGCTGCGCACCGAGTTGCTTATGATCAGCGTGATGACAGACAGCTTGGTCAAGGTCGCACTCGACACGCTTCGACATGCTGACGTGTGGTCCCACCTCGAAGAGCTCGATTTGAGCGGGAACGCCATTGCCGAGCGCGGATGCTTTGAGATCGGACTCTACCTCTCGCTCCACTCGCGCCTGCGCATGCTCAACCTGTCGCGGAACGCCATTGACGGTACACCTTCCATCGCACTTTCGCTGCTTCGACGAGGTTTGCCCGCACCTCATGTGCTACGTGTCATGTATGCGCGCGCCGCTATGGACTCTTGCTGGGGATGGTCAACAACAGACCGAGGAACAGTCGGACTTGCCGACGGTCTCGAGCGCAACGCAACGCTTCAGGAGCTCACGCTGCACGAGAACCTGATCACAGACGCAGGCGCAAAGACGCTGTTCCTAAAAGCGTTCACTGCCCACTATCAGCGCAAAGTGCACTTGAACATCGGGAACCAGCTCACGTCCGAGTGCAAAGTCACGTTCGCAGCAGTCTCACAAGCGCAAGACTTGCGCGCGCGGTTTGCAACCGAGTACGCGCACTTGGAGAAGCTCGTGTTTGTGTACGTCAAGCATCTGTACTTGGTGTCTCCTCGTCCTTCTCAAAGCGCCAGCATCGCTGTGGTGTATGCACCTCTCTAATGGTCTTATGCATGCGCGGGTGCTTGGCAGTGGACGAGGGCTTCGTCAGTTTGGTGCTGCAGCGATCGTCGATGTCCTCACTGACCCCACGCACTCAGCGAGCTGCACAGCCATTGACTTGTCGCGCAATGGACTCGGAGACGAAGGCGCCTTCGAAGTCGCGCGCTTGCTCCGGGAGTACCCGCCGCTGCTCTCGTTCAACCTCAGCTTCAACGACATTAGCGACACCGGCGCCTGCGCACTCGCAGACGCACTGCACAAGAACGTGACGCTCACGAGCCTTGCGCTCCACACAAGTGTCGAAGGCTCGAGTGTGAAGCCACGACTGCTTGAACCCGGCTTGACGCGGCTCGCACAGGCGCTAATGACGCATGCATCGATCACGACAATCGACTTGCGCGACAACGTCACGACGCCAGCGCTCGTTCAGACGTACGTGCAGATGCTGCAGCAGAACCCGCGGATCGAAAAGTTTAATGGTGCGAGCGCTGCAGCGTACCTCTCGCGGAATGAGCGATAGGAGTAGCAGCATTGAGCGCGTGAGATAGCAAAGTGTCGATGCAAGACGTAGACGTAGCGCCATCGCTCTAATCGCATCGCCATCGCCTGCGGTTTTGATGATTTGTAGACTTGTCATTTTTCCATACTCGAGTGGCTATCTTGACTTTTTCGGCTATTCTCAGTGTAACTAGAAGAGTTGTCGACAACGAGAACTAGTCTTCAGGCAGACCGCATCGCATCGTCCAAGCACTTGAAGAGTTCAAGCGAACGTGTGTCGAGACGCAAGGCAATGACTGCTCGAGCAGCGTGGTCGCGACTGCGCAGTGCGTGGGAAGCAGTGCAAGTGGAGCTCCACGGCCAGTACTCGCTCCGCCGTCTCCGGTCCTTGCACGACTACATTGCGTGTGCGCGTGCCTCGCGCGTGTGCGCTGTCGTGCTCGTGACACCGCTGCCGTGTCTGATCGCAGTCGCGATCGCCGACTCGATCCCGATGGCGGCGCCAGACCAAGGACTCCACGCGTCGATTGGCTTCTGGGTCCGCTGCCACTTTGCCACGTTTGTGTACTCGCAGACGATCATCAGTCAGATCTGCTACTACGTCCCGCGCTTGACGATGTCGCTGTGTGCGCAGCTCGCAGTCTCGGTGCCAACGACCGTTCTGACGTGCGCTGCGACGTACGCACTAGCTCATGCGATTGGCTTCCCAGTCCCGTTCACGATCCCAATGACTGCGACGCCGTGGTTCCTCTCTATGACAACCTGCGTCGCGCTCGTGCGCGGCAAGTTCCTCTGGCAGCACCGCGACGTGGCGAGAGCGTTGCTCCAGTACAGCCTCGTGCTCGTGTGCCAGATGTCGATGGTGATCATCTACCCGCTCTTCTACACGCTCTTCTCGCAGCTCTCGTCGTCGGCGCAGCCACTCATGGCGCTCGTGCTCCCAGTGATCAAACTCATTGAGAAGAACGTCTTGAGCAAAGTCATCCGTGACAACGACGACGTGAAGCCCGAGCTCGTTGTGTTCAACATCGAAATCTTCAGCGCGCTCTTCGTCTCGTGCTGCATGCAGAGCTCAACGTCGTTCAGCACGAACGTCGTGATCATGGCCGCAGACTTTGTCCAAGCGTGTGCGAGTGTCCACGATCTCAACAACATGCTCAGCGAGCTCAATGTCGTCGCCGACAAGATCGCGATGCCAAAGGGACAGCTCATTGAGACGGCGATGGAGATCCTGCAGAGCTACCCGTCGACAGCGTCGCACCACAGTTTCCAGAGTGCGCTCGCCAAGCGTATGGCTAGTTCGAGCGCCACATCTCCGGTCAAAGTCGCTTTGCCCAGAATGCCGTCGTCCGTTCATCCAGTACCGCAAGAGCGGCTCGTTCGTGATCCGTCTGCTCTAGTCATGGTCGCTACGAAAGCCACGTGTGTTCGGCTGCCGATGCAGATTGACGACCACGTCCAACCAGAGTCACTGCGAGGCGTGTCAGCGCAAGTGCCAGAGCACTGGCGAACTGACTCTGTCACGCGCACGATAACAACGTCATCTGTAAGTGTCCATCCGTTCCGCGACATACTGTCGATGCAAATCAAGCGCGCAGCAGTCGAGACGTTGTCGGCCGACGAACGCCTCGTGTTCATCCAGAAGAGCCTCAAAGTCCTCTATTTGACCGAGTTCGTGCTCCTCGTCGAGTTCACAGAAGTGACGATCCCGATCGTCTACTGTACGTACGCTGCGACTAGAGACTACTGAGCGGCTCTCATTCTCACTCCTCTGCTCCTGCGTCTTCCTCTGCTGATGCGCGCCTGAGCACAGGCATCTACCTCGCCGTGCTCTTTCACTTGCCCAATCGCGCGTACTACCCCCAGCTCCAAGCCATGGACGAGTCGCACCTAGTATTAACGATCCAGAACGTCATGATCTACGCTGCGATGGAGCTTTTCTCGTTCATGGTACTCTACGTCGTGCTCAAGCGCAAGCTCCACTTGTCTGCGATCCACCAGCTCGCGTTCGTGCTCGAGAAGCAGTGGACAATGGTCCAAGCCAAGCTCGTGCTCTGGGTCGTGTTCATGCTCCAGTCGACACTGTTGCATCTCGGTGCGTAGTCTGCATGACGATGATCCAATGCGAGCAGTGGACGAGCACTCTAACCGCCACCATGCTATCAGGTGCCGACTACAGCTTCAAGTTTGCGTGGCTCCATCCACAGCGCCACGTGAGTGAGAGCACACCGAGTGCATCTCCTCACGTCTGATTGTAACCCCAGTCCGCTTCTCAGCCGTATACCACGTGACGACGCCTCTCGAAGTCAAGACACAGCAGAGCTCGACGCCATGTGAGCGACCTAGACTGGACACGTGGCGGATCGAACGGCCAGCGCATCGCTCGATTGACGTGTGAGAGCGAGTGAGGCTTCGTTCTACCCTACTGGCGACTGCGCTTTGCTGTGGAGCCACGCGAATCGGAAGCTAAAGTCCGCACCTGTTGTGCATGTAGACAACCGCGCTCGCGTCAGTCTCACGCTCACAAATGATAGACACGATACACGCACGAGCAGCACCACGCGGACCAAAGACTGAGCAAGTCCAGACGTACCAAAGTGTGTGAGCGAGTTCTGCACAGCGTAGAAGAACCAGAGCACGAGCTTGGACTGGACCATCATCCACTGCGCATCGAGTACGAACGCGAGTTGCCGGAACGATCGGAACTGGAGCTTCCGTCGGAGGATGTACGTCATGACCAAGAACGACAAGAGCTCAAACGATGCGTACACGAGCACGTTCGAGACCGTGCGCTCGAGCTCCTCGGGGTTCATCTTGGCGAGCTGAGCGTAGTACGCGCGGTTTGGCAAGTGGTACGCTGCGACGACGTACATGCCTGCTCGAGTCCAAGACGCACACGCAACGCGAGCGTTAGCGCTTGCTGCATACGACGAGAACAGTCAGCGATAGCAAGAGAACGAGGACGTACTGTAGATGACTGGGATGATCACCTCGGTGTACTCGATGAGGAGAGCAAACTCGGTCGTGAAGAGCAACTGCGTGGCTTTCTGGACAAAGTGAAGCCGCTGAGCGTCGGTGAACAGCTCCATGTTGGCCTCGCCATGTTGCTTTGTATCGTGGCTCGATTGTGCTGGCATGGCGTACTTTGCCGCAGCGCCTTCGTTTCGAGACGCTACGTTGTTTGCCGTATCCACTGCGTCAGGACTCGGCTCTGTCTCGAACGCATGCGTATGCTGAGCTGCAGCGACTGGGTTCGCTGTGACTGGCACGACAGCGACCGACTTGCGCTCGACTGGCGCACTGCGCGAGGGCTTGACACTTCGATGCACTAGCTGCTCGTCAAAAACACGCGTGCTCGCAATGCACAACGGCCGCAGCGACGGGTGTGTCTTCACGCTCGTGTCGTTGTCGATGATACAGAGCGCGATCTCGACAAAGTTCTTGCGTGCCCATGGATGCCCTTGCGGGATCTCGTGCATAAAGTGTGTCATGTCATCGAGCATCTCGTTCACGTCGCGGATTGAGAGCCAGGCTTGGCACCAGTCCACGAACGAGAGAATGAGCGTCGTTGTGATCAACGCCGAGCTCTGCATGCAGCACGCGACGTACAAAGCGTTGAAGATCTCCACGTTAAAGATGACGATCTCAGGCTTCATGTCGTCCATGGAGCCGAGGAACCGACTCATCCAGTTCTTGAGCGCGATCTTGATGATCGGGAGGAGGATCACGTAGACGTTCTGCGACGCAGCGTCGATCGACTGAAAGCCGTAGATGTACGCGGGTAGATGAGCGTGAGCGACACTTGCGCAATGAACGCGACAAAGTAGTTTCCTAAGTCGACGCGGAACTGCGCGTTCGCACGCAGGAGCGCGGCAAAGTAGTACGCAAACGTGACACAGATGAATGCGACCCACATGGGCGTGCCAATGACCAAGCTGAACGGCAACGGGAAGCCAATGACGTGCGACATAACGAACTGAAAGCCGACGCCACCGAGACTCGCAACGAACGACGTGACCGTGATGCGCGCGAGACCGAGCGGGAGACCAAGGACGCTTAGCGGGAACTGCCCGAGCATGGCGTACGAGATGAAGACGATCGCGAGGTAGTTCCGGATCCAGTGGACGTAGTTTGCGTTCGTACTGGTGTCCGGGTGCGCGAGCGGCACGGCGTCAATGAGCGTGATGAGGACGAGGCACGGAAACGGCGTGAGGAGACAGAGTCCAATGACTCGGAGCGTGCTCGCAGTCTTTGCAAACGCATCGTAGCGGCGCATGCGCTCGAACGAGTATTGACCATGGAGCTCGACCTGGAATGCAATCCAGAGGTCGACGATGCGCTTGATGCCGCGGTAGATCACGCCCATTGTGAGGCTAGTGCTGTTCGCTTGCGCTCACGTGTGCGTGCTGTCTAGTGCTGTGTTACTGCATCGACTGCCTCGTGTGGTGGTTATGGTGGTTATGCCAGAACCGTTAGTCGGCTATTCTGTTATGTCGCTTCGATGATAACGTCGGGATAACGTGGGGATCATAGTGTCATCGCGGCCGGCACAGTTTGACTGGAGTCGATGCGCATCATCCGAGTGGCATCAGAGCGTGTGTTTGCGATTGAAAGCCTTTGCTTGGGTCGCGTCTTCAGCGTTCTCACGCACTGGCGATCTTAGAGTGCGAGCTCCGTCAATCGACAGAGCTTTCCTCTGGCGTGCGATCTCAAGCGATTGTACTCGAAGTCGAGCTTCAGCAAGACATCGGCAGTTCTCACGCTGCTCGGAGCCACTTGAAGCGGAACGTCGAGTCTGCGCCTGTCAAGAGGTCACGATATTCAGAGCGTGCGTGGGAGCAATCGCTTTCGTTGGCAGCACGAACAGTGCTCGAGTGGAGGATCTCAATCACTACCACTACGACCGGAGACGCACCAAAGTGGTAGAGCGGGAGCTGGACCGTGAAGAGGACCCAGACAATGATCTTTGTCTGCACTAGCGGCCACTGCGTCTCGAGCACGAACGCGATCTGATGCAGTGTCGAGTACCGAATGCGGCGCCATACAGTGTAGCTGACGATGACGAACGAGAGCAGCTCGAGCGCTGCGTAGAGCATCACGTTGGCAATGTTTGCTTCGATCTGGTCGACGGCGGACGTCGTTGTGAACTGCGTGTAGAACCGACGATTCAGCAAGTTGTACGACGCGACGATGTACACAGCTGTGCGCCAGTTCGAGAGAGAGAGTGAGAGTGCGATGTGTCTTAGTGGGTTGACTGACAGCTTGGTTGCTCGATGCAGACACCCCTCGATCGTCGAGAACACACACACGCCTGCACTCGCACGTACAGTAGATGATCGGGATCACAACTTCAGTGAACTCGATCAGCAGCACAAACTCGGTGAGGTGCAGCAGCTGCAGCACTTGCTGCACGTACTTGGGTTTGTCGAGCGCTGTGGTTGCGCTCGTGGCTGTTGCAGCAGTGATGCTGACAGTAGTTGCATCGCCGTGAACACCAGCGCTTGCATCGTTACCTTGCAAGCCGTTCACGCGAGTATCGGCGCCAGCGCCGGCTTCTCTCGCTGTTGCGTCTGCATGACTTGGAGGCTGGGCGCCTACTTTTGCGGACGCTTTGTGCATTGCGTGGACGAGATGGTCGAGTCTCGGGCCGCTCGTGCTGGCGCCAACGTCAAACAGGATCTGCGGTCTTTCAGTAGCAGAGCCCATAGCTTGGCGCAACTTCTGGGTCGCAAACTTCACTCGCGCAATCACAGCGATGCTCTTCAGCTGCACCTCCTGGTCTCGACGCCGCATTGATTCGAGGGCCGCAAGACGCGCGATGGAGATCACGCTCGGGTGGCGACACAGCAGTGTGTCGTGCTTGAGCAAGTGCAGCGTGGACTGAACAGTCATTGTCTGGTCCGGTGCGTTTGCGAGCACAGTCGGGAGCGCTGGACGTACACTTGCGTGCAGTACTTTGATGCGTCTCAGCGCGTTGTTGACGTCCTGCAAAGACAGACTAGCTTGAGCGTAGTCGATCGCGACGAGCAGCAGCAGTGTGTAGCTAGATGTCGAGCTCTGCATGCAGCACGCAAGGTAGAGCGCGTGGAAGAGTTCGACATTGAGAACTACCATCTCCGGCTTCAGGTCCTCGAGGTGTGTGAACGCGCGGCTGATCCAGTTCTTCTCGCAGAGCTTGATCAGAGGCAGCACAAGCGCGAACGCAGGCTGTCCCGTTGCGTCGAGGTTGACAAAGACAAACGCAAAGAACGGGTAGATCACAGTGAGCGACGTCTGCGCCGTGAGTCCCCAGAGGTACGCGAGGAGCTCTTTCACAATCGACGGATCCGTTCGAAACGCGGTGCCCCACTTGAGATAGAACCAGACACCGAGTACTGCGAGCCGCGCAGGCACGCTAGCAACGATCGTGAATGGCACGGGGTACCCGATGGTGTACGCCATGCCAATCTCTGTGAACGTCGTCGCTGCAGTCGCACCGAGCGTCATGGAAAGCACGACTGTGAACGTCATGCGCAGTTTCGGAACAAAGTGGCGACACTGCTCGAGCACTGTGAACGACACGAAGAACGAGACGATCGCCGAGCGGAGCCAAAACAGCGCGCTGTTGTCGAGTCCCAAAGCCGGGTCTTCCAGCGGAATCGCGTCGACAAAGACGATCAGCACGAGACACGGCATCGGCGCGAGCAGCAGCACGAGTGCGACTCGAGCGTAGCTCGCGCTGTCGCAGTACGCACCGAACGCCTTCATGCGCTCGACCGAGTACTGTCCATGGAGCTCCACTTGCGTGCGCTCGAATGCACTGGCACATGTGCGCACGAGCCGTCGACAGACCATTTCGCTTTACGCGCGCAGCGAGGTGCTGGAAACGAGAGCGATTCGAGTCAAGCGCTGAGCTAGCAAGAATAGTTCGACAGAGTCGTGTGCAGGCGCCGATCTGTCGTCTCACGAAGCGAGATGCAGTCGTCCTCGGTCGCCGTCGCGCGGCTCACTCAGCGAGTCATTGACACGTGGTACGAGTACCAGGTCGAGCTCCATGGACAGTACTCTGCTGCGCGCCTCCTCGGCTTGCACACGTACTCGCAGACCACGCGTCTGCAGCGCATGATGGCGGTCTGCTTCGCAACGCCGCTCCTTGCTCTTGCGCTCATCATTGCAGTCGACTGCATCCCGTTGGCACCGCCAGATGCAGGCGCGAGCGCCAACTACGTCTTCTGGTGCCGCAACCTGCTCACGGTCGCATTCATGACGTACGGTCCAATCGAGCAGTTCCAGCAGATTGCACGTACGGCTGCGTTCTCGTCCAAGCAGATCGCAGTTGTTGCAGTCGTCGCAAGCATGACTGGCGTCGGGTTCCAGTTCCTGCTCTCGCTCGCAGTCGGCTTCCCACTGCCGTTCTCGCTCGCGTGTGGACTCCCGATCTGGATGCTCGTGCTCTTTCTCTCGTTTGTTGCAGTGCACTTTGACAGCGTGACCGTCGCTAGCAGCAGCACCAACAACTGTGTTCGTCCAGTGACTGTTCTGTCGCCTCGAGGCACAATGCTTGTCGCTCATGAGCACGACCTCGTCCGCGAGCGCGTCGGTGCGATCGTCAAGTACGCTCGAGTGTTTGTGTGTCAAGCGTCGCTCGTGTTCGTGTACCCAGCGTACATCTACGCGTTCCAGGCACTCAGTCCAGTCGCACAGACGTTCTTTGTGCTCGTGCTCCCGCTCATCAAGATCGTGATCAAGAACTGCTTGTGCTACCTCCTCGGCGCTCTCGACGACATCAAGCCCGAGTTTGTGATTATCAACATCGAGGTCTTCCACGCGTTCTACGTCTCGTGCTGCATGCAGAGCGCGCTCTCATCCGCGACGACGCTCTGCCTCACGCTCGTGGACTGGTGTCAAGCCTGGCTCTCGATCCGCGACGTGCGCGACATGGTTGTCGACCTCAATCGTCTGCTACGCAAGGTCCCTCAAGAGAACGCGCTGCATGGACAGAGCTGCATCGAGATCGCACAGCTCATCGTCGCTGAAGATCCAGCTGTGCGACGCCATCCGAGCTTTGCTGCATCTGCAGCGCGAGGGAGCATCTTGATCCACTCAAGTGCACGACGCCGCACTGCGATCGCGCCTGTCACTGTTGACGTTCGCGCAGTGTCGGTACTGCCGTGTGGACCGCCATCGCCACATGCTCTCGCTCCACTGGCGACGACGACATTGCCACTCGCACGACCGCTGCAGCAGCTGAAGGACATCGACACGCCCACGGAGCTCTACAATGCTGTAACACCGCCTCTGCCAGTCATGCGACACCGAGCGCCGACACTCGCGAGCTTGAACGACATCTTTAGCGACGCAGAGCGCCTCGTGTTTGCTGAGAAGACGGCGCAGCTGCTGTTCACGACCGAGTTCTTGATCTTAATCGAGTTCACCGAAGTGATCGTGCCAGTGATGTATGGTGCGGCTCGCAACATCGTGGCGCAGATGCTAGCGCTACGAGACGCCGACGTTCCACACCATCACTCTCGCACTGACACTGTTGCTTCGGTTCTCTCTCTCTCTCTCTCTCTCTCTCTCTGCGCAGGCATCTACATCTTTGCGGTCTTCCATCTCCCCAATCGCGCGTACTACCCGCAGCTCGCAGCCATGGACGTGCACGAGCTCTCACTCACGCTCGCGACCATTGCGCTCTACGCCAGTCTCGAGCTCCTCTCGCTCATCGTCCTGTGCCGCGTCTTGCGTCGCAACCTCGGGATCTCGTCGCTCACGCAGCTCGCGTTCGTGCTCGATATGCAGTGGTCGGTCGTCCAAGCGAAGCTCCTGCTCTGGATCTTCTACGCCGTCCAGAACTCGCTCGTGCACTTTGGTGCGTCTGTCCGTTTGATCCGTCCCTTGTATCGTGCTCGAAGATGCACGCGTGTTCGCAATGTGGCGCACTCCTGACGCTCTTGCCATCGCTTGACTATATGCTCTTGCTGTTCTAGGCGCAGACTTTAGCTTTCGCTTTGCGTGGCTCCGAGCGCAACAGCCGCGGTAGCCCTCGACTGCAGTCGTGCTAGTTGCGTGAATGGTGATCGTGATGCAAAGGACTCGTCACTTGCGGTGGCCGCAAGGCCGCGTCCTTTGGATCTCCATTGCGATCGCCATCGCTCTTGTCGTCGTCCGGCTGGAGCGTTGGGATGAATGCTCGTGAGCTTGCGACGTCGCGTGTACGTGATGCAAACGAGCGCGGCATGAGTCCTGCTGGCGATGACTGCGGACGAATAGGGACCGCAAAGACTCGTGGCGACGCTCGCTCTGTAGCAAGCACAGCGTCTGGTCGCAGTGTGAGACTCGCATGCGGCTACAAGACAAAGAACAAGCCAACAAGCGAACGTGTGAGAGAGAGCGAGGCATCAGAGACTGCTCTGTCCAGTCCAGTGCTGTTGTCCAAGCGCACGCACCTCAAGCGCTGGCTCCATGTCTCGCTTCCGTGGCGACGCACTGCGGCTTCCAGCACCTGCCATACAATTCACGTTGACCATCCAGTCACGGCGTCAGAGACAGGATCCCATGAGCGAGTGCTTCAGTAGTCAGTCAGGCAGCTATGCGACTGCAGTAGCGTACGGAAGGTCGGCGACTTGCTCGGGTCTTTGACTGGCGACACTCGTGGCGAGCGAGCTGTGCGCGTGATGCCCGAGAGCGAGTGCGCAAGCGAGAACTCGTAGCTGTCGGTGGGACCGACAAAGCACACAGACCGTTGCTGATCGTCACAGAGAGAGAGCAATAGCAATGGTCAGGACAGCTCGGCGCCAGCAGTGGGTCTGTGCTTCATCGACGCAAACAGACGTACTGGGAACCGGTTGTCGTCTTCAAAGACCGATGGCTCGTGCACCGCGAGACTAGAGCGCTCGTCACTGTCTGTCCCATTGCGGTGTCTCGGAGCGTCTGTTGCAGAGAGCGGTCGACCGCGCACGAGGTACGAGCGTCGAGGCGACTGCTGCGATGGGATCGATCCGATCGAGACCGTCGCTGCTGCAGTCACTGGGAGCGGGAAGTGCGGCGTGGGGATCTGCTGTGTCGATGGGATGTGACTCAAGTCGACGTGCTGCGTGGGGTACACAGTCCGGTTCGTGTATGCAACGTAGCGCCGAGGGCTCGTGCGCTCCGGGTCCAGTACCACAAGCGGCGGGTACTCACTGCTCTCGCTCGTCCCACCGCGCAGCTTGCTCTTGCGACTGAGGTTCGTCAAGATCGTCGAGACGCTGTGGATGAGCTGTCAGCGCCAGGACACCATCGCTCCGTGTCAGTCAGTCACGCCGCACCAGTGCCAAGCAGGACGCACGCACACGTACGTGCGCTTGCACGCGTCGCGAGTTTTTTCGGATCTCGTCGCGCGCGCGGATCTCAGCATCGAGGACGCTCTCGCGACACTCTACGAGCTGCTGCATTGTACTGCGCACGGTAGCGTACTGCAGTGGCGATGCACTGGTCACGCGGTTGGCACTAGACGAGAGCTGGCGCAGGCGCTTGCTCTCGAGTGTCATCTGTTGCAATGCATGAACAAGTGTGAATGTGTGAGAAAGAGCGCACACCCTCAGCGCCGGAGCATCAGCAGTCGCAGTCGTCGCTCGGCACGAGCAGAGTCACACACTCTTTCTCTTACGACAGGTCTACGCACCCAGTCGAGACGGTTCTGGCTCCGCAGCGCACGCATGTGGAAGACGAGGATCCGCCAGTTCGTGAGCGCAAGCGACGCTTTCACAGTCGCGTGCTGCTTCACCACGCCTCGCAGCTGCGTGATCACTTCTGGGTCGCTCGCAATGTCCGTTCGGTCGTCCAACAGTGCGATCGTTTGTACTGGTGCTAGGTCAGATCGCCAAGACGCTGCGTGTGGAACAGCTCCATCCACTGCGTCTTGCTCGGTGCCATCTCGGCTGCAATCAAGCGCCACGTCGCCGTCTCGACCGTCCTCTGTCTGGTTCCCACTCGCGTCGTCACTGTCGCTCGCGTCGTCTTCGACTTCGACGTCTTCGTAGAACACTTCGAGGCCGTTCGCATCGACGTAGGACAAGACAGTGAGCATCTCTGGCGAGTCCTCAGCGCTGTCTCCATTATCAACACTGTCGACTGCTGCTGCTTCTGTGATGCTTGGCGAGTGTCCTGATGCATGAGCCACGTCCTGAGCGTCCAGTGGTGGCACTGTGCTGCTGCTCGCAGGACGCAGACGCGCTTGCGCATACCTGCGCCGCAAGACGTCGTCTTCCGATAGGATCTTGCGCACGATCTTCTTCTTGCGATGGCTCGGAGCAAAGACGTCGCCATGTTGACTCCCACTCGGGAGCGCAGTGCCGCTGACGAGCAGTGGCCCTCGTTGCGCGACCGTCTCACTGTCAGGACCTCCTGTCGATCTAAGCGCAAAGCTGCTGTTGCGATACGAAGAAGCCGCTGTACCTGGGCTCTCAGTCGTCTCGTCGAGACCAAGACGATGCACAGAAGCGCCGCCGCCACTCTGTCCCTCATCGTGCGCTTCATTGAGTGGCTGCGCATCGCCAAGCATACGAGCACTCGCGCCTGCTCTTGATCGCCTCCGTGCAGCTGCCTCTGCATTGCTTTGTTGTCGAGCCGACCCTCTTGGCGACGTCGCTGACCCAGCGCTGTCTGTGCGCGTCGATCGCCGTGCAAACGCTGAGCCGGTGACTTGTAAGCCTGCGCTGTTCGCAACCGCGTCCTCACCAAAGAGTGCGCACGCAAAGAGCTGGCGCGCATTCGCTTGCTTTGCAGCGGTCATCGTCGCGTACAGCGTCTCGACCTCAAGCACCATCGCGCTCACGCTCTGACGCTCTTGCGGCGTGAGCTGCGTCGCGTCTGCAGCCACTAGCTCCGTCGCACTGTTGTTGTTGTCTGTCGAAGACGCCAGGGTCCCAGCGACGCTCGCAAGACTCTGCTGCGTGTCGTGGAGCAAGAGCTCGCTCGAGATCTCCATCAGGCGCGCGTGATGCTTGGCACAGAGCGTACAGTTGCTGCTATCGCCACTGCCGCCTGGGACGCTCATCGTGCGCTGCGCCATCGCCGCTTGGAGCTCGAGCTGCGTCTTCTCGAGGTCTGACGCGACAGCGCTGCTCGCGTTCTGCGTCTTCTCGCACTCGAGCTTCCAGAACGCGATCTCGGCGCGCGTGCGCTTGCGAACCATACAGAGCTCCTCCGAGAGGTGCCCAAGGTGCGTCGTGAGCGTGAGGAGCCGGTCAGTCTGGAGCGTCGACGCGCGCTGCGACGTGCGCCGGAGACTCAAGAGCTCGCTCTGTGCTGTCGCAAGCGCCTGGAACAAGTCGCGCGGGTGCGACGCGAGACTCACGACAATGTTCCCGAGCGCGATGCTGTTTGTGCGCTTGCGCGTCTCGTCAGCGTGGCCAACTGCAGCTTCGGACTCTTCGAGCAAGCTCTTCTGGCTCTCGTACTCGCGCTGCACGCGCACGATCGCTTGTGAGTACCGCCGCGCAACGACTTCGGACCGCTTCACTTCATCTAGACCGTCAAGGTCGCCGTCTGTGAGCGCATCGAGCTCATTGTCGCCGTCGCCATCGCCATCGGCGTTTTCGTCATCATCGTCATCGTCGTCTGCACCAGAGATCGACGCGAGCGAGTGCGCAGTGGATGTCCCAGTCCCGTACTTTTGGAGCAAGAGCGTCACCGCTGCTTGCTTCTCGTCGATCGCAGTGTTCTGGCGCTGCAGTGCGCGCGTCAGCGCAGTCTTGAGCGTCGTGACTTCGTGCACATGCGCGTCGTACGTCGACTGCGCAATGCGCTGCGCTGCGCGCAGACGCTCGTGCGCGTCGTGATGCGCAGCGCGGAGGTCGCGAAGTGCGCCGTCTTTCTCATCGAGCGAGCTCTTGAGCTCGACGATCAAGTGCTCGTACTGCGCCTCACGATGGCTCGGACCGCGCTTCTTCTTTGTACTGATGACGCCACTGGTGCTGCTGCTCGAGCCGTCTCTTGGTCCGGCTGACTCACCGTCAAGGCTCGCAGACGCGCGCATGATTGCGTCGAGGTCAATCACGTCGTTCGCGTCGTCCTCGTCGTCCAAGTCGACTTGGACACTGCGCGTGACACTGAGGCGCCGCACCGACTCGATCTGCTCGAGCTCGCGCTGGACGACAGCAGCGTCTGCGACGGTGCGCGCCAGCTCACGCTCGAGGTGCACGGACCGCTCGCTTGCTGCTTCAAGCGACACGCGGAGCTCGAGGACTTGTGCGAGCGTCTTGCGCAAGTACGAGTCCGAGTCGCTCGTAGCGCTGTCAGCGTCGCTGCTACTTGGGTCTAAGAAGCCTGCGCCATTGCACGCGCGGCACTGGATGAGCCGCACTGGGTCACTCGATGACCGGCGATGACCAAACAATCGGCGCGAGACACTGTCTGTGTCGACTGGTGCTGCTGTTGTCGTCGCAGCGTCTGGGTCGCCAGTACTGTCGTACAACTGCTGCTGCTGCTGCAGACGGAGGTCGCCAGTCGGATCGAGCGCATCGAGCTGTGCGATGAGCGCCTCTAAGCCTCGCGACACGCGCGGTTTGCTCTCTCGCGCGCTCGTTTCGACTGCGTCCCAGATGAGGTCGTTGTTCAGCACTTCGAGCACAGCAGCGCCAACGTCGCTCCACGTGCATTTGCTCCGATACACGGCGTCGAGCACGCGCTGGCGCTCGGCCAAGCCGCCGCGCGCATGCACGAACCAGCCGTCGACGTCACTCGCTCGCAGCGCTTCGTTCTCGTGCTTGAGCTGCAGCACTTGCTCTTGGAGCTGCTGGCACTCGAGGCTGCACAGTCAGATAGAAGCACAGTGCACGTCAGTCCGAACGCCCTCACGACATATCTAACGCCCACGCCACGACGAACGCTTACACAGCGGACAAGTCTAACGCCAGCACGTACACAGCTTCGCGCGCACGCTCTTCCCACTTCTCGCGCTCGCGCTGAGCGCTACTACTAGCACTGACACCACTGCTGCTGCTGCTCGTAGTACCGCTCGTCCCTGACTTGCTACTCGAAAACGGTGTCGCCAGCGCGCCAGTCGCGCCAGCGCCAGTGGCGCGGAACGCTGCGGCTTGGTCTTTCGTCATTGACATGGTCGCGAGTGCGTCATCTAGGACTTTGAGCGTCTTGGGGTCGTTCTTTTGCTTGTTCACGAGCTCGCGCAGCATTAGGAGCTGCTTGTAAAAGTCTTTCCGCAGCGCGTCCGTCTCGGCGACGCGCCGATCGAGCTTTGACTGCCAGTGCGCGTGCGTCTGCTGCTGCACGCGCGTGTCGGTCTGAATGTGCTGCTGCTGGTTGGCGAGTTCAGTCGCAAAGCACTCGTGCAGGACGTTCACGAGCGCACTCTCGCGCGCTTGGATCGCCGGCGCAAGCTCGGTTATAAAGAACGCTTCGAGGTCTGCGTCGATAGTGGCGTCAGTGGCGACACTACTACTATTGCTGCTGGTGCTGTGATTAGGACCTGCAGCGGACGACGCCGCTAGCTTTTCACGCCATGCATCGCTTGTTGTGAGTGTGTGGAGCCGCTCAAGCGCAGTCCCGAGTGCAGTGCGCTGCGTCCGTTCGCTCGCGAGCTGCGGCTTTTGTGTCTGGAACTTGGTGAGCACGCGTGCATCAGACGTCGCAAGCGCTGTTGATGCAGTCATAGCAGCAGGAGCGAGACTGTTGCTCTTGCTACTATTACTGCTGCTGCTTCGTCGACGACTGTGTGTGTCCATTATGTCGTGAGTGCTGTCGCGCGCGCTTCATGCGCTTGCTCGCATCAAGCGAGTCGCCGCCGTCAGCACTGCTCTCGTCGTCGTTTTCAGCTGGAAGGTGAAGTACGAGGAAGACATTTTCGAGCATTTTGCGTGTAACTTGTCCGAGAGGACTGCAAACGACTCAAAAATGCTCGAAGATGCGTGACAACATGATGCGAACCAGAGTACGAGAACACGAGAACAAGTCCATCATGACACTGCTGCAGCTCTGTCTCCAGACCCAGCAACGTCCACGATCAGCGCGCACGTACGAGAGCTACTAGTAAGATGGATGCACATAGCACT
This sequence comes from Globisporangium rhizosaccharum, assembly GCA_023333795.1. Lineage (NCBI taxonomy): Eukaryota > Oomycota > Peronosporomycetes > Pythiales > Pythiaceae > Globisporangium > Globisporangium rhizosaccharum. Next base: position 464 of record JAASFN010000437.1, on the reverse strand, counting down.
TGCCCTCGAGGTATCAAACACCACAGCGACTCGGTGGTTGCGCTGGTCCTTCAATCTTACATCTTGCGCGATGAAGCGTGTGATGCTAAGACCAAAGAGTTTGGCAATAGTGACTCGCCTTATGTCAGGTCTGCAGAGACGTAATACATCTGTCAAAAGGGGATCATGCACAGACACCATGAGCTCTTCCAGGACTTCGCCGACGCCTTCATGACAACCTTGTGTCGAAAAAATGGTCTATCTACTTCTCTCAACTCGACAGGTAATTCTCGACAAACACTGTGTACAACATTATCGACACCGTGAGTGTCGGAAAAAAGCATTAGGAGTGAGTGAGTAGGAGTGAGTGGACAGCACGCGCGTACGAGTGCTGGCAGCGTGTGAGCGTGAGCGTGGACGTGCGTGGTGTGCGAGCACAGGAAGAGCAGCAGCAGCAGCAGCAGCGGACCGCTGCGTGGGTTGTT
>JAASFN010000436.1:0-20541 GCA_023333795.1 Globisporangium rhizosaccharum | reverse complement strand
TCTCTCTCTCTCTCTCTCTCGATGCTGTGCTTGCTTGTCGGACAGTGCGAGCAGCAGTACCTCTTGCCAGCGCTTCAGCTCCGACCGAAAGACGTCGCAGTGTACCTCGATCTCGCAGTCTTCTGTCAGTGCAGCGAACACATTGCGCGCGCTGAGGCGCACTACGCAAAAGCACTGTCGCTCTCACCGCTCGACTACGCTGTACCTGGCTACCTCCATCGTCTCCAGACGCTCGATCGACTCCTTTGCAACTACCACCGCTTCTGCTCGATCTTCAACAGCCGCCAGACGAACGTACTCGCAAAGGTCGTCTCGGTCGCAAAGCGCGGGAGCGAGCAGCTCCGGTTCATGGTCGCGAAGATGAACCAGTTCACTGCGATCTACCCTGCTGACGCTGCGAACGTCAGTCGCGTCAACGCGATCTACTTGACTGACGACGAAGTCTGTGCGTTCCTGAGTGAACATGGCAGCGCCGTCACTATCGAGAAGGCGCCAGACGCTCAGGCTGTTGCTGTCGCTGCCACTAGTGAGAAAGAGAGCGCGCCTGCACCGAAGCGGAATCTCCAGAGCCTCGCGAGCTGGCGCAACAGCGGACTCAAGTCCACGACAGCGATGCACCAGCAGCGCACGGTGCGCGATCTGATGAAAGTTCCAGGCGCATCAAGTGACGCGACTGCGACGCCGCTGCAGCGTGCGACCAAGAACCTCGTGCTCGTGCAGCGGTTCCAGAGCGAGTTCCGCGGCTTGAACGTCCGTCCGTCCAAGCTCGCAGCGTTGTCCGAGAAGCGATCGAAGCTCTCGCTCTCGCGCGATCACGCAGAGCTGCTCTTGAAGCACGTCGTGTTCGTCAAGTCAACGCCGTCACCTGATGCTTCGCAAGCCTTGAGTCGTAGCGATATCGACACGCCGCTCGCGTCTTCTCTAGACGCGCTACCACCACCGTCTTCGTCAACATCGGCAGCGTACGTTGCGCTGCTCCCGTCGCTGCTCAAGGTCCAGCAGCAGCGCAGCAGTGCTTCGCTGGAGACACACGCTGCAGTGGACCTCCAGCGTGTGTTCCGCGGCTTCCAGTTCCGCGCACAAGTGCGTCGCGAGAAGCTCATCCAGCACATCCAGCAGCGCCAAGTCGACCGCATGCTCGCTCAGCTCCATGCAAACTACGTCGCACGCGAGCGGCGTCGCACGAGCGCAGTCGCGATCCAGCGCATCGTCAAAGGCTTTGCGCTTCGGACGCATGTGCGGCAGTGGCACGGCGCAGCGACAGCGATCCAGCGCGTGTTTCGCGGCTCGCGCGGTCGCAAGCGCGCGATGGCGTTCCGCGATGGCAACTGCACGTTCTACATGGCCGAGCGCGTGTACCAGCGCGGCATTGAGATCAGCGGACGGCGCGTGATGCTCTCGATCGACAAGGTGCGTCTTCTGAGCGGCTCTAGTCGAATGCTAAAGAGCGAGCGACACCGTCTCACTCACAGCCTTGTAACCTCTCGCTCATGCTTATGTGTCTGAAGTGCGGGCTCTCGTTCAGGCTCGACGGCTACGACTTGGAGAACTGCACGACACTCCCAGGCTTTGTGTCGCACGAGAGCACGCTCGGACTGCTGAGCTATCTCAACTGGACGTACGCCGAGTCGTTCATTGGACGTGAGTGTGCGTGCCAGGGCTCACAGCTTGTGATCGCAAGCGTCCATGCGATCAGCCGCGCGACGGCCGAGTGCACGATGGCGTGTCACGAACTGCGCGACCCAATGCGCACAGTCGTTGTGCCACTCGTCGACTGCATCCAGTCGATCAACCTCCGCGCTTTGAGCACGCTCGGTCGCGACGCAAGTGCTGCAGAGATGCCGCTGACTGTCGACGACACTGCTCGCGTCGTTGACGCTATGACAGCGCGTCTTGTCCTCGTGCACGCGCTGCCAATGGCGACGAAAGAGCTCAAGAGAGCGACGCCTGCCAGTGTTGTCATCACGCTCGCACCGCCGCCCAAGATGCACATGCTGTTCACGAGCAGCAGCAGTCATGGTACTGAAGCAACAGCAGCAGGCTCTGCTACAACTCAGCAGCAAAGCACGATGCAAGCGAGAACAGCCACATCGACAAACAAGAAGAGTCGACACTTGGAGCTCGAAGACGCGCAGCAGCGGATCCAGTTCCCAGTCACTGACGGACTCCGCGGTGTGAGCCTCGGCACGACGCACTTTCGCAAAAAGTGCGCGCGCCACGCAAAGCACTTCACGCGCTGCCGCTGCGTCCTGCCAGTCACGTCCACTGCGGCGCACATTGAGACGCTCACGCTCGCACTGACGCCAGTGTGGGTCGCGCCACCAAAGCAGCGAGCAGTCGTCACGTCTCCGACCGACACAAGCATCGAACATGCGCACGACTTGTAGCGAGCGCGTGCTCGTGGTTGTATTGACATTGCGCTTCACACAGCTTACTGTCTATCTATCGCCACTACTCACAAGAGAGTCGTGTTCGTCTCGGTCTATGGCGTCTCAGTGCGCCTACTGCTGCTCTCGGGATTCGCGCTGGAGGAGACTGGACTCACTGGCATGAAGTACCGACTAATCGCGTCCGCAAAGCGCTTGCCGTACAGCGCAGGCTCGATGATCGTCGGCGACGACTGCCCAGCGATCATCCCAACCGACTTGCTCACGCTCTCGACGCGCTTGAGCAAGTCAAACTGGCGGTAGTAGTCGATGATCCCGACTGTCATCTCTATGCTACTCGCGTCACTGGCGCTGCTGCCACTTGAGCCTTCGCCATCCTCTGCGTCGCTGTCACTGAGCCCCACGACCATCGAGTAGTCGACAATGTTGATCGAGTTGAGGAACTCGGCGTCGTGCTTCACTGCGTCGATGAGGCGCGCGTGGCCTTCTGCGAGCACGCCGAGCGGATGGCCGCGCGCCGACTCGAGCAAGTTCCCGTCCAAGAGCACGCGCTTGCACGTTGCATCGGTCGGCTTGATGTACCGGTTCCGCGAGCTCCCTTTCAGGTCGTACGTCCGCGCAATGCGCTTGTGCGCAAAGACGTTCTCCATGACCGAGATGTACTGGATCGTCTTCTGGCCGCTCTCGCGCTTCGTGATCATGGTCTGGTACAGCCCGACGGTCTTTGAGATGACGCTCGCGCGGCCGTCAAAGTAGACGCTCGACATGTACTTGAAGTACCCAGGAAGGACGTCGAGGAAGCTCTGAAGTAGCCACGTGTGTGTGTAAGAGAGAGAGAGCTGCTGCTACCAAGTGGACAACAAGTGACTGACAAGACAGACAGTCAGGCAGACAAACGGACGCACCTGGAGCTCGGTCGACGAGATGTGCTTGATCACAAAGCGGTCGTCGAGCGTTCGGTAGAACGACGCGCCGGACTTGCCGCCGTTTGCGTCCCACGGCTGGACATGGGCGATCGAGAAGAGGAACGAGTCGAGCGGTCCGTAGAACAGCTCGCGCAGGACTTCAAACTGTACGGCAGGAGTACACGGCAGACACACAGACAGAGGAGGGTGAGACTCGTTCTGTTGCTCCACGACGACGAGCGAGTCCACAATGTACGAGCACGCACTTGAAGCGGGTAGTACGCGATCGTTGAGAACTCCCACGGCGAGCTCTGGCTCGAGTGGTCGCCGCCTGAGAGCAGCGAGACGTGCAGCGGTCGCTCGCTGATCGAGTACTTGAACGGCGTATTCAGCGCTGTTGTCTCGAGCGCTGTGCGCGACCAGTTTGTCTGCACGACGACTGGCGCTGATGATGAGGATGCTGCACTCGTGCGCGCGTACTTGCTCATCTTCGGTGCGACGGCCGCTGCGACTTCGTTGTGGAGCAAGAGCTTCCACGAGTCGAGCTGCTCGTCGTAGAGATCCGACGAGAGCGCGTACGCGACGCACGTGATCGGCTCCGAGTTGTTCACGAGCACGACGTTGTCGCCCGAGCGGTACGGCAAACTCGGGTGTCCGGCCAGCAGCGCTTCTGGGAGATCGACTTGGAAGTCGCTCCCTGGCGCATTGCGGCCGAGGACGCGGTAGAGATCCCACAGCGCCGTGCGCCAGCTCGACTGCGACGGCTGCTGCGCATCCATCCATCCATCCATTCATTCATCAGTACGAGCACAGTCACGTCGATGAACATACATATAGGACAGAACAAGCAAGCAGACACTGTCACACGTACGTCTTTCGCGTCGCTGGGCTTTGAGTTCGTGCGCTCGAACGAGTGGCTCGCACTCAGCTTCTTGTTGGTCTCGACGCTCGCACTTGACGCTGTTGTAGTTGCAGATGACGACACGATGGAGCTCTCTGGCGACGTGTCGCTGCCGTTGATACTACTGAGTCCGTCGCTCAGAGCGCGCTTCGTGCGGTCTTTGCTCGTGTCCCACACTGCGTCCGACGCGTCGCGCGAGATCGCACTCGGCGCGAGCGACGCAAACGAGCTCTCGTCGCGACTGCGCGGCGACACGATCGGCGACAGCATTGTCGGTGTGCTGAATGAAAAGCCCGCGAGCGTGAACGAACTGCTCGCCATCGCCGCTGTCGCTTCGGTCGGGAGGTTCTGCTTGATGAGCTTCCGGAGCTTGAGCATGCGGTCGATCCAGCGACACGCGAGCAAGTAGAGCGCGCGCTGCGCTGCGTCGACCTCGGCGAGCGACGCAGCAGCCGACGCATCGAGCTTCTCGAGCTTGTGCAGGAACACGCGTTGGTCACACGCAATGAGCTTCTTGAGGCACACGACTTCGAGCACGATCTGCGCCTGGAGCGAGTCGTCTGCGCGCTCGAACGCCTCGACCGCTTGCTTGATACCGTGGACTTTGTCAGTGAAGAGCTGGATCAGAGCGTCAAGGAGTTGCTTCATGTCCGCGAGGCGCTTCGTCACGACGCGCGTGACGATTGACTGATCGACGTTGTCGGCAACGGTGCGCAGAGTGCTCGAGGCATTGACCGACAGCTGCGGCGTCGTGAGGCGAAGCGGGACTGTGCGCACGACGTCAAAGCGCGCGACCCAGTCGCCGACGTTGAAGAACAGCGCGTGCGACGCCAGCGACGCGTGCGGACACTGCAACGTCGTCGCAGATGCCGCCATCTCAGCATCAAGCGGCGCAGCGTCGAGGAACAGCAGCTCCAAGAAGCGCGCGAACGAGTACTTGTAGATGTGCGGCTCGAGCGGAATGAACGGCGTGACCATCGTGTTGCATGCACAGCACCAGCGCCAGAACACGATCGTCGGATCGCCACTCTCGCTCTCGCGCGACGTCGCAGTCGATACAGTCGTCGCACCAGCCGTCGCGCTGTCAAGAGCGGACGGGTCGTAGATCCCAGTGAGCATCGCCATCACGTTGATGTCGCGACCAAGGAGCTTCTTCATGAGCGCTGAGCGACTCTGCTGCGTCACTGGCTCACTGTTGCTGATGCCTCCATTCGCGACTGCTGCGTCGATCGTGTCGGTGGTCTGACTGAGGGACTTGGAGATCGGGAGGCGACGCTCGAGCGGCAGCTCTTCAAACGAAACTGTGATCGTGCCAGTGCGGCAGCTGAACGTCTGGACGTGGTCGGCCATCGGGTAGCTGCACTTGGGGCTCTAGCGCACGACAGATACACAAACATCCGCACTGCGTTAGTCTACCAGTCGCACGAGTCACAGCAGTCCTCATATCATCATCATGCCTCCTTGCTCTCGATGACTGACCTGGCACTTGAGCAGTAGCGCCGCCATCTCTTGCGTCAGGAAGTTCCCGACAGAGATGTCTTCGTCCGAGTACGCGTCAATGCCAAAGTACTTGCAGCCCGTACACGGATGGTACCGGATCGCTGTGCTCGTGCTCTCGCGCACACGCAGCGTACACGTTGTGTACCACGTCGTGTCGCCGGTCGCATCATCCGACGTCGTGTCGTCCGTGCGGTTGCTGTCTCCATTCGTAGCACTCGCAGCAGCGTCATGGCCGTCTTTGCGCGTGAACGCATGGCCGTGCAAGTTCAGCTCCGACAGCACGTGCGCTTCCAGGAGCACGCGGTACGTCACGAAGAGCACACGGCGCGTGAGGCGCTTGAAGACGCGGAGCTCGCGCTTCGACGGACCTGTGAGCAGCACAGTGCAGCCATTCAGTGGATCGCAGCCGTCGATGTACAAGTACGTCTCGGTCTTCGATCGACTCGACGTGAGCGCTGGCGAAACGAGTCGACCAAGTCTGCTCGGTCCATTCAGACGCGCCGGTGGCTTAGCACCACCAGCAGCTGCCGAGTCGCCGCTGTTGGCTTCCACAGCTTCGTCGTCTGGGACGACGGGGATCGTCTTGACGTAGAACGACCGGCACGTGCCGACGACTTCGTCTGCGCGCGCTTTGTCCACATGGTCGACGGACGTGAGGAGCGCTGCCCCAGTGTGACGACTGATGCGCTCGAGGATCGCGTACTTGACGTTCAAGACAATGCCGACGCGCCGTGCTCGCAGGAGCTCCTGTGCGTGACGCGACACAGTGCGCTCGACAAAGATCACATCCGGCTCGAGCGCCGTGATCTTGTCGACGAGGATGCTCATGTAGCTCCGCTCTTGCTCCAAGAGCGTGTCGAGCGAGTTGAGTCGCCCTGCGCCAGCCGATCGGTCGTAGCTGATGCCGCACGCAAAGAGCAGGATGCGCGGGTTCGCGACCTGCCGCGCCATTTGCTTGTGGCTCAAGTGCTTGCGGCAGAGCGTGCCAGCGAGCCACTGAAAGTGCACACCTGCGTGGTGGTGCTGCTGCTTGGTTGCAGTGCTGTTTGTCTGCACAGTCGCTGCTGCTGCGATGCTCTTGACTTTCACGAGCCGCGACGCGTTGAAGCCATTCGGCGAGCGGAAGCGCAGACTCACGAGCAAGTGCCCAGCAACGACGAACGCAATGTCTTCGAGCGACGCTTGCAAGCGCGCGTGGTCGATCAGCTCCGTCGCACGCAGACGCAGCGTTGTAGTCTGTACTGCTTGTGCAATGCCAGCGCGGATAGTGTCGTGCGCGCCTTGCTACAAAGCAGCAGATCCAGAGAGAGTGAGCGAGTGGCCAGCACCACACCATGTCTATCAGTCAGTCAGTCCGTCAAGCGAGCGGTAGCAGCACGAAGCGCCAGACGCACCATGTACTTGTCGAGTCCGAGCTCACGCTGCGTCGTCTGCACACTCGTGCTCGGAAGCTGAACGGACACTGGCGCGTTTGTTTGACTGGCGTCGTCGCCACTTGCTGCCGCAGTGACTTGTGCAGCTTTGAGCTGCTGGAGCTCGCTCTCGAGCAGCCCGCCGCTCTCGATCGCACCGAGGAGCTCGCGGCTCGAGCGCCGACGCCGGTGCTGTGGTCGCGGTCGGAATGACTCCTGCACGAGCCGATCTGGGAGTTCGTCGCTCGCGTCGATAGACTCGGACGTCTCGAGCGTAAAGCGCGGCGGCAGCGCCGAGAGTTGGTCGCGCTCAGCGGCTTCTGGCGAGTCGAGGAACGACGCGTTCGCGGCAGAGCCGACTGAGAGGAACGAGTCGAGCGACGTGAGCGTGCTCGTTGTGTCTGTCGCGTCGACTGCGAGCGTCGTGGTCGGGATGCAGAGCAGTGGCGAGACGGTATCGACGTCTGAAGCGCGGTGCGCCCCAGCAAGTGGCACTGTGATACTCGTCGCCGCCGCAGCAGTGGCGGCGCTGGTACTGCCGAGACTGCTGCTGCGACCGAGTGATTCACGCGATGGCAGTGCCGAGACGTTGCGCTCAACGTCCGCGACAAAGCGCGCGCAGAACGAGCACACGCGGATCTGTCCAGTGTGTCCGTGCGCAGTGCCGTCGATGAACTGGTCGCTGCACTCGAAGCAAAAGATCATGCCGCAGAGGCGGCAGTGGTGGCGCCGGCGGAAGAACGAGAACGGCACTTCGCAGTCGTAGCACGCCTAGAAGGTAGGCGTGAGTGGGTGTGAGAGCGAACGTTAGCGTCAGTAGCGTCGTTGATAACGAGAGAGAGTCCATCGCAAAGGTGGCAGGTGGTACCTTGCAGAGATGGTCGGGCATCCAGTACTGCTGGTTCCCTGTCGAGTGCGGCGGCGCTGGGACGTTGCGTGCTGCTGACTCTGGTTGGTATCGGCACAAGGGAGAAGCAAGCGCGTCAGTCAAGTAGTGTGTGCTGTGCTATGCGATGTGAGAGGAGTGCTCGCACATACCCATGTGACTGCTCGGTCGCTCGCTCCGTGGCGGCTCTTTTTGAGTCTGTATACACACAGGACGTGAGCATGCACATACACCACAAGCAACGATAGACTAGACAGTACCGCATTGATAGCTACAGCAGTGCGCACTCGCTCGCACCTGGAAGCTCGAGGACTCCATGAAGCCGGGCATTGGGAACGTTGTGAGACTGCAGGTGCCAGTAGCAAGATATCCGCATCGTCATCAGCGTCTCCAACGTGACTGAGCACCACCGCATCGAATGCATAGAACTGCTGCAAGTACGCACCGCGACGGGTCCAAGTCGAGTCGATGGCGCGTCATCGTCTGGCGACGCGGTGCAGCAGGCGATGCCATGCTCACCTCGCGTCGCTCCTCTTGCGCTTCTTCTCGCAACACAAGCGAGCTGTTCAATGCAAAGGATTTGAGAACCGTTTTAGTCCATTTGGAACTTCAAGTACTCTGTAATTCGCACGATTCAATACACTTGTCAAGTCATTTGCACTACTCTTGCAGCACTTTGTCTCTCCCTCAACATCGTCGTTTGAGTTAGATCCAACGAACCACATACACACACTGAACAAGGTCTCCAAGAGGTCTCAGGACTCGCGCGCAGCTTGCTGCGCTTGGATCATCTCTTGGATGAACATGTCCGAGAGCACGATCTTGTCCTGCGCGCAGTTCTGCAGCTGCTGCAGATACTGCACAGCGTCAGCAGAGCTCGCAGTCGCAGCGTAGTTCTCAAACCGCTGGTGCTCCTCAAGCTCCGACCGCGCGTACTGCAGCAGGCGATCAATGTACCGCCGATGCGCCACGGACGCGCGCTCGAGCACAATGCTCAGTGCCGATGGTTCGTCTACGTGAGCGTCGCCGCCGAGTGGTGTAGCAGGCGGTGTCGGTGTCTCTGCAAAGGCTTCAAGGCTCGTGTCCTGGAGTTCGTCGTTCAGCGCTTGCATCACGTGATGCTCGTCGCTCGGACTGTCCTGGACGCTCACTGTGTCGACGCCGTTGGTAGTGTCTGCGCCGGTTGGATCGCGCGCTACGGTTGCACTGAGGCGCTCTTGCTGCTCCTGGAGCTTCGCGCCAGAGATCGTGAGGAAGATCTGGTGCGGCCGCGCAAAGACGCCGTGCTTGGGCTTGCAGCGAAAGTACGTCTTGCCCTTCGCGCTGCCGTCGTTCTTCCCGTACGGCTCGTCGAGCTCGACGCCGACCCAGAGTCCCTTGGTGCCGTCGATCTCGCCGAGGTACCGCACAAAGCCAAAGAGCTCTTTGTCTGGGATGCACACGCGGTCGCCGACGCTAAAGCTGTAGCCCGTGAGCGGCTGCTCGACCGACGGCGTCGCTGCAGCTGCTGTCGGTGGGACGTTGTCGTCCACGGAGCCTGCGATCGAGCCGCCAGTGCGGCTCTTGACTGTGTCTGCGAGCAGGACTTCGAGGCGCCGCTGGACCTTGTAGTCGACCATTGTGAGCAGTAGCGCTGCGCGCTTCGGGAACTTGCGCTGGAAGAGCAGAAAGAGTTCGTGCGACTGGCTCCGGCACGACGATGACGCGTCGTAGAGCGCGTTCTTGAGCCCGCGCTCGAGCTGCTGCACGTCGCTCTTGTCGAGCACGGCGCTCCAGTGCGCGAGCGTGAGCGTGAGCGCAGTGATGCACGACAGCCGAATGAGCTTGTTCTTGCTCTCGAGCAGCGTGTCGCTAAAGTACCGCAGCGTCGCACCTTTCACGACGACGTGCGCGATCAGCGCTTCGACGCACTCGTTGCAGTAGTTCCCACACACTTTGTTCCCACTCCCGCGCACGTCCACGAGCACTGGGAGCACGTCCCGGAGCAACGGCACCATCGCATCGCGCGTGGCTTTCGCAATCGCGACGAAGACGTTGCAGACTTCCTTCACGATCTGCGACCGCAAGTCGAGCACGACGCTCCGCAGTGGCTTGAGGATCTTCCACGCGTCGGGACCAGCCGCCGAGACGTCAGTGAGCGCTTCGAACGCTTTCTGGATCGCACCGAGCGCGGCCATGCGCTCTTGCCAGTTCTCGCTATTCTTTGCAATGCGCTCCATCTCGCGCGAGAGTATTGCGAGCAGTGCATCCTACAGCAGGAGCAGATAGATAGACAGACGCATGATGAGCATGAGCATGAGCACTAGCAGCAGCTGGTTTGCCAAACGGACAGATCCAGCAGCAGCTCTAGCAAGGGGGAGAAGGCTGCATGCAGTGTCTGGAGAGCAAACACACCTTGCTCATGCTGTCGACTTGTGCACACTGACGCAGTCGTTGCAGCCACGCACACGAGCACGAGCACGAACGCGAGCAGCAGGGAAGCGATGACAAGCGAACGAACGATCAAGCAGCAACGACGAGCTCACTCAGCGTAACAATAAAGGCGGCTTTCTCTCTATAGTCGCTTGTGGAGTTGCGCAGTATGCGCTAGTGCAGTAAAGAGGGTAAACCTGCTGTACGCGATAGTCAAAGCGAACACAACCACATCATCAGCACGACAAGGTCGAGCAAGGTCAAGCAAGGAAGGTATCCTCGTGAGCGTGTGCCTGTGTGTGTCATGGTGCTCGGCAAGTACTGCTTTGACGTCGACGCGTTCGCGGCCGATGAGTTCTCTGTCGCGACGTTCCTCGAGGACTGCCGCGCGCGCAACCCGATGGAGACTGTGCACCAAGACCTGCGCGACTTCCAGACATCACTCGAGAACCAGGTCCGTCTGTGCGTCTGTGTGCTTGCTTTGCATCGACAAGTGCAGTAGCTGCATGCACTCATGTTCCATACCCATACACTCGCGTCTTGCTCATGCGTGGACACGATCGTCTGCTACTGGCAGCTCGTTGCGATCATCAATGAGGACTACGCCGAGTTCCTCCAGCTCTCGTCCAAGCTCAAAGGTGTCGACGAAGCCGTCTCGTCCGTGCGCGCACCCATCCTCGCGATCCTGAAGCGCGTCGACCTCGTACAGCAAGCGCTTGTACGGTGCATTGCATGAGCTGCTTGTTGCTGCCTGTGCTCTGTCAGCTTGCTGCTCACACCAACACATCCATGACGCATGCCAACAGAGCCACCTCCAGACAAAGATCCACGCACAGCTCGAGACGTTTGACAAGCTGCGCAAGAAAGAGCGCGACCTCGAGCTCAGCATCAAGTGCGTGCCTGTGATACGCAAAGACTCGCTACACGCTATCGTCAGGCGCTCACTTGCTTGTGCCTCTCTGTGTGTCGATAGACTCTCGGAGCGACTGCTGCTCGTCGAAGAGCTGCTTGAGATTGCTCGACCGCTCGATGACGCAGACGACAACGACGACGGCCATGCGCAGCAGCAACAGACGACAGCAACAGACGATGATCCACTGAGCGACGATGACGACGATGGCTTTGACAACTTTGATGCGATTGCAAAGCGCACGGTGACTGACTGCAGCGCCGCAGAGACGTGTGCGCGTCTCGAGCGCGCGACGCAGCTCCTCGTCGAGCTCGAGCTCGAGTTCTTTGACGGCGCCGACATCCCAACGATCCAGGTACAGACGTCTCTCTGTGTATGAATGGCTTGCTAGGACACAGTCTCACAGACAGACCACTGCTGCTACTACGACTAATCAACTTGCCACTAGCGCGAAGAGAAGCGCCTTGCAGTGGTCGAAGAGACGCTCTTGCGCCGCCTCGAGACTGAGTTCGCGACCGAGATCTTCCCAGACACGTTCTACAGTCGCGACCACACGATCAACGCCTCAACGCTCAGCTACCTCTTGCGCGCGTACGTGCGGCTCCAGAAGAGCAGTGTCCCCGAAGACATGATCGCCAGGTTGCTCGTCGTGCCGTTTGCAGACGAGCACATCACGCGCGGGAAGCTCGATGGCCGCGTCCGCGGCTCGTGCGACGGTCTCGATGCGATCTACGACGCCATCCTCGACTTTGTCGCGAGCAAGTTCGGCGCGATCCTCGCTCTGCCGATCTGCCAGGGCGAGCGCAAGTGCTCAGTCGACGTGCTAGGCAATGCGATCTGGAAGCCGCTGTGCGAGACGCTCGTGACGAAGCACAGCGTGATCTTCCAAGCGGCCGACCCGAACCGGTTCCACCGGAGCTACTGCCAGAGCATGGCGTTCCTCACAAAGCTCGAAGCGCAGTGCTGTGCGACCGAGGCGATGCACCAGCGCTTCCGCGCGCACGAGAGCGTCACCGAGTTCAAAGACAAGTGGAACCTCGACGTGTACTTCCAGCTGCGCGCGTCGGAGCTCGCACGTGCGCTCGAGCGCGCGTTCCAGGTCCAACGAGCAGAGGCGCAGCCAGACCTGTCGCTCAGCGGCGCGCACTTGCTGTTTGAGTGCTCGCACGCGCTCTGGCGCGCGCTTGAAGCGTGCTGGCGCAACGACGTCTTCCTCTCGCCGCTCGTTGCGAGCTTCAGCAAGCTCTGTGCGCAGCTCCTGCAGTTCTACATTAGCACCTGGCAAGAACCGCTCGCTGCTGCGGTCGCACAGCTCCAGAGCGGCGGCAAAGTTGACTACAACGCAGTGGCGCTCGACATGGTCAACAGCGACGAGGACATTGTATGTGCTGGCAGCGACTTTCGCATGCTGCGCGACAAGGTACGAGCGACCGTGGCTCCTGGCCCTGACTGGAGACTTCCGACTGGAGACATTGTTAGTCGAGTACCATCCCTCACTGACGACTGGCACTTGCGATGTTGTACTGTGAGTAGATTGCGAGTGAGTTGTGCCCGCTCGTCTCCAAGAGCGTTGCGCCGTTTGTCGAGAGCAGCGACGACTTTGTGCGCGAGTTCTTTCACGAGGTACGTACGTTGCTCAAGAGAGGAGTGGACGGTGAGTTCAGTACGCTTGACAGCTGAGACTATTGCTGCTGCTGGCGGTGATTGATGTGATGGACAGCCGCTTGCGTCGCTCGAAGCTATGGAAACGAGCTGCTGGTCCGCAGCGTCGATCCTGGTCGCAGACGAGTGCAAGAAGGTGCTTCCAGCGCTCCGGTGCGTCTCTATCGACATCGTCACATGCCCCGTAACGAGAGCGTTTGAGTCTGAAGCGATAGATAAAGAGACTGACGAAGCTTGGATGCTCGCTCGTTCTGTGCTACTGCTGCTGCAGAACTGTGAAAGGACAGTACCAGATGACAAACAAGCCACCGCCAACTGCGCCGTCGTCGTACGTCGCGAGTATTGTGAGTCCACTCAGCGACTTTGTGAGTCGCTGGGGCGTGCACTTTGCTCCTGAAAGCGCGCTTCGCGAGCAGCTCTTCCGCGCGATCCTCGACGACGTGTGCGAGCTCTACGACGCGCTCTCGACAGAGCTGCTCAAGTCTGCGCAGGAGCTCGAGGAGTCGCTCAAGAGCCGCAAGCTCCAGCGCAACGCGTCGTCGAGTCTTGCGACCGTCGGCGCGTCGTCGTCGATCTCAGATACTGACAAGATGCGCATGCAGCTCCGTCTCGATCTCGAGGAGATGCAGCGGTGCGTTGGACTGTTTACTGCATCTGAGCTCTTGCACTGTGATTGAAGAGCTGACATGCCTGCTCTCGATCTCTGCCAACGCTGTTTGTGTGACTAGCCAAGTGCTGGCGTTGGGCTTTGAGCTAGCGCAGTGCGCAGCGTTCAAGCGTGCAATGGCGACGCTTTCGTCGTCCTGAGACCAATGAGCCTTCATGCTAGAGCAAGCAGTGTGTCCAACACAAATGGACAGTCAAGACAGACAGAAAACTGTGATAGTGAAAAAACCAACAACAAAAAGCGAAAATTACAAACATAGGCACGATTTCATTGACTCGCACAGATCGATCACTTGAAAGGCGAGCTGCGTGACGACAATGGCGCATGGACACTGGAGTGCGTCGCTCTGGTCCTGGACGTTCTCGCTCGCACTTGCGACGCTCTCGCTGTGGAAGCTCAGTGAGCTCGCAATTGCTGCTGCCGACGTGCACAGAAAGCGCAAGCACGCATCGCCAGCGTACAAGCATGGCTTTACAGGTCTCATTGGCGACACGCCGCTGCTCGAGCTCTCGAGTCTCTCGAAAGCCACTGGCTGCACGATCCTCGTACGTGTGCTGCACGTCCAGTGCTGCTGCTTTGTAGTGTGCTAGCTCAGCAACTCATAGAGCTCTTGACACTTGCGCACGTGTGTCTGCACAGGCGAAAGCAGAGTTCCTGAATCCTGGCGGGAGCTCGAAAGACCGCGTCGCAAAGGGCATTGTCGAAGACGCTGAGCGTCGCGGCTTGCTGCGTGAAGGCGGCACAATTGTCGAAGGCACGTCTGGCAGCACTGGCATCAGCCTCTCGCTCGTGGCTCGAGGTGTGTGCGCATGTCTGTTCACTGTCATCGCACATCCCACCGCATCGGTCTGCATCGAAAGTATACACACTAACTGACCGAATGGACACGTTGCTCGCACTGGACCTTGCAGCACGTGGGTACTCGTGCATCATTGTGATGCCAGACGACCAGGCGAAGGAGAAGAGCCAGCTACTCGAGCAGTTTGGGGCGCACGTCGAGTTCGTCAAGCCAGCGTCGATCGTGAACGCCAAGCACTACGTGAACGAAGCGAAGCGCCGCGCCAAAGCGATCGAAGGTGCGTATATGCCGACGCAGTGCACGTGCACACCTGGGGCTGTATCTGTGTTGTGCTCGCGCTGTCGTGACGCGTGACGCCACTCGTTCCCTTGTCAGGCGGCTTCTTTGCGAACCAGTTCGAGAACACCGCGAACTTTGAGACGCACTACTCGACGACTGGACCAGAGATCTGGAACCAGACGAACGGACAGCTCGATGCGTTCGTCATGTCCTCTGGTATGTCGTGTGTGCTACGTTGATGAGCATGTGAGGCTGTAGATGTCGATAGATGTGTGGATGAGGACTGACGCGTGTGTTGCTCTCAGGCACGGGTGGTACGATCGCAGGTGTCTCGGCGTACTTGAAAGAGCAGAACCCGAGCATCCAAGTGTTCCTCGCAGACCCACCAGGTTCGAGCCTGTATAACAAGGTGTGACTTGCTGCTGCTGTCATGAGCTGTGCGTGGCTTCCGCCGCTGCGTTCAGGCACTCAACGCACGCGCATTGCATCGCAGGTCCGCAGCAACGTCTGCTACACGCCGCAGCAAGCTGAAGCAAAAGTGCGTCGCCACCGGTACGTCCATTGTTCTCTCTCGCTCTTGTTGCTGGCTATACACGCACACACACGACAGCTGCTCACCCTCGACCCTCATATACACAGCTACGACACGATCGCTGAAGGTGTCGGCATTGACCGCTTGACAGAGAACTTTCTCTGCGCCAAGATCGACGACGCGTTCCTCGTGACCGACGACGAGATCGTCGAGATGTCGCGGTTCCTCTTGCGCGAAGAAGGGCTCTTTGTCGGCAGCTCGAGCGCGCTCAACTGTGTCGCCGCAGTGCGAGCAGCGCGCAAGCTCGGTCCGGGCCACACGATCGTCACGGTGCTGTGCGACTCGGGCCAGCGCCACCTCACCAAGTTCTGGAACGAAGCGCACTTGCGCGAGCACTGGCAGCTCGCAGCGCGCGCTTCGCACCTCGAGTTCCTCGATGCCTCGGACGGTCAGCCCTGAGTTCGTCGTCTTGCCCATGAAGCACAGCAGAAGAGCGCCGTCGCGCACCAACACTCACACAAAAAGGCAACAAATCTTTCGATAAAATCATTGGAAGATCGTGCTACAACTCTTGTCCAATGTATACTTGAGTTTCTATATACAGTTTGGACAAAATGTAGCGTGACGGTTGGCACACGAAAATGGAAGCTCTCGAGTCCTGCGTTGCAGCAGATCACGCGCACTCGCCAAGT
Source organism: Globisporangium rhizosaccharum (assembly GCA_023333795.1). Classification (NCBI taxonomy): domain Eukaryota; phylum Oomycota; class Peronosporomycetes; order Pythiales; family Pythiaceae; genus Globisporangium; species Globisporangium rhizosaccharum. Next base: position 4,597 of record JAASFN010000436.1, on the reverse strand, counting down.
CGCTGCTTCCAGCTCACGTCGTGTCTCCACCGCTCGCAAGCGCAGCTCCCTCTTCCTTCGTCTTCTTTCTCTCAGCCATCCACCACCATGAGCGCTGCGTCTGTGAGCTCGATCGCAGTGCCATCAACGCCGACCTCTGCTGCTGGCGTCGCGACGATTCCGCCATTCAGCGGCTCGATCAGCCCAAAGAGGTTCTCGGTCGAAGCACGTCTGGAGCTCTCGCTCGGTGCGTCCTCCGCTCCACTTGTGTCTGCCACGTGTGCGATCGCAACGAGACAGCGTTGACTGACAAGTGGTCTTGTTGCGTATAATGCAGACGAACTGATCAAAGAGCGCCGGAAGGAGTTCAAGAAGAAAGAGAAGAAGCACGAGTCGATCAAGAAGGAGACGACTGCAGCACAAGCGACGCAGCAGAAGCAGCAGCAAACAAAGAAGAAGCAAGCGGAGAACCGCAGTGCACTTGCAAACAAGAACCGCGGACTTCCGCCAGCACCAACAACTCTGAACAACAGCAGCAGTAGCAGCAACAGCGCGAGCTCAAAGAAGAGCAAGAAGAGCAAGAAGAAGACAGCAGCGCCACAGACTGTGAATGGCAAGAAAGTTTCTACTGCTGCTACGAACAAGCAGAACGTCACTGCCCAGAAGACGCAGAAGACGACGAAGAAGAGCAAGCAGCCGCAGCCATCGAGTGCATCTGTGCAGCAGCCGTCACGCAACGCTGGACGCAAAGTCACGAGTCCGAAAGCAAACGCAACGCACGTGCAGCAGCAGTCGACGAAGACCAAGAGCAAGAAGACCAAGCAGCAGCAGATGCCAGTGGCTTTACAGACAAAGAAGAGCACGAGCGCAGTCAAGACACCGACTCCAAAGACGAATGTGCCAGCACGCAAAGTCGTTCGAGCAGCGAGCGGCAGCAGCAAAGCGTCGAAGATCCGCATTACGATCCAGCAAGCCACATCAACTGGCAGCAGCTCGAAGCGCAAGAAGCAGCGCAAAGCAGCAAAGAGCGCAGTCATGAACGTTGCGCTTCCTGCCAAAGTCGCGCGCAACTTTAGCTCGCGCGCAGCGGTGCGTGCGCAGAAGGTCGTGACGCGCGTCGTGCAGAGCCGCAAGCAAACGGCGACGTCGTCGTCGCCCAAGAGCGGCGCGTTTGTCGTGCGCAAGCCGTTTGCATCGCGCAAGAAGAAGTAGATGGCGGCGACTTGGCTCGCACGCTCTCTCTCTTGCTGGCACTGCGCCACACACACTGTTCACCTGTTCCCATACACACGAGTACACCAACGAACCACTGACACTGCGTCGCATTGAGCATTGCAAAGACGCTCGTGTCGCTACTGCTCTTACTGCTTCTCCTAGCAGATCGATCTATGAGGTGGTGGCCGCTGCTGCTGGTATGTGCACTTGCTCTATCAAGAGACTCGAGAAAGAGAGAGAGCGAGTGAAGAAGACGGATGGACGACTCGCTAGTTGCTGCGCTGCGCCAGTCGTCGAAGCACTGTGTCGCGGCCAAGGAGCTTGATTGTGTCGCCGAGTCCAGCGCCGACTTCCATGCCCGTCAAGTAGTACCGGATCGGCATGAGCACTCTGATAGACAGGCACATTGCAGCCAAGACACCAGAACGAGTGAACGTGTGTGAGTCGATCAGATCAGCCAGCTTCGATAGTTCGTCATGCTCAATACGTACTGCTTCAAGCCGAGCTTGCGGCTCTTGGCCACGGTCTTGATCGTCTTTGTGATCTCGTCCTGTGTGTGTGAGGTAGCGACCACAAGAGCAAGAGAGAATGGTCACGCGACTGACCACGTGAGTGAGAGCCGAGCTGTAAGGTGCAGACGTACTGGGGTGAAGTCCTCAGGAGCGAGCGCCTGAAGCTTCGCCATGACTTCGTCGACGATCTCATCTAGAGCACGAACGAGACGCAGCCAGTTGCCATGTACACATGCATGCACAGCTGTCAGAGACGACCCAAGTACTCGACCATCATCATCACAACTATTGCATGACAACGCACCCGTGCTGTCGCCAATGTACTTGGCGTGCATCGCTTGCGCGTCGTCCGACGAGAGGTCCGGGTCGACGAAGAACGGCACGCAGAGCGGACCAAACTCGGGCAGCGCACTCACGCGTTCCTAGCACGAGACGACGACGCAGCGCTCACACAGTCAGTACGTCCACACAGCACTCGCTGTCTAACTGTTGTTCGGTCTCCCCGAGCGTCTCTGCACCTTCATCAAGTCCATTGCGCTCCAGATGTATGAGACGCCAAACGTCGCGACCAAGTCGCTCGCTGAGCTCTCTGCTGCTGCAGCTTGCGGGATCGACGCCGCAATGAACGGCAGCACTTCGTCGAGCACAGCTTGCTTGCGCTCGCTCGAGATGTTGTCGTCAGCAAACAGCGCACGCACGTGGCGCGAGTTGATCCAGCGCAAGCGCTCGACGTTCACGACTGATCCGGCTTTATTGACATTGTCGAGCGAGAACTGCAGGCACAAGCAAGGAGACAAGTGTCAGTCAGTACGCTTCGTACACTGTCTGCTCATGCGGCACAGTGCATAGAGACGCCCTCTTGAGTACAATGACGTACGTGCTGCTCGAGCTCCTTCATGTTGAAGATCTCTTGGTTGTTCCCGCCCGCCGGGTTCCAGCCAAGGAGCGCGACAAAGTTCACCAAGCCACTTGGCAAGAAGCCCTTGTCCTGTTCAGAGAGCGATTCCATTCGTTCCGCAGCGCACACGAGTGTGAGTCCTAGGATGATACAGCACATCGATCTTCACTGCCTGACCAGCGAGCGACGTGAGAGCAAGCAACGAAGGACGTACGCGAAAGTCCTCGACGGCGACGTCGCCCTGACGCTTCGAGAGCTTTGAACGGTCTTCGTTGAGCAAGAGTCCCAAGTGCGCCCACTGCGTCGTCCCAAGCAGCACAAGACAGCAGCGAGTGAGCCAATCGTCCATCTGTCCAGTCGTGCTAAAGAGCAGACGAACAAGAGGACAGTTCAGCGACAGATGCACACACGCACCTCTGGGGCTTTGAACCCGAGCGCCTTGTACAGAATCACGTGCTTGGGCGTCGACGGGAGCCACTCTTCGCCACGGATGACGTGCGAAATGCCCATTGCATGGTCGTCCACGACGTTCGCCAAGTGGTACGTCGGGTACCCGTCGCTCTTCATCAGCACTTGGTCGTCGATGCCCGCGTGCTCAAACTGCACGTAGCCGCGGAGCAAGTCCTTCACAACCGTCTTGCCCTCTGGCACTTTCAAGCGAATCGTGTGCGGCTCGCCACGCGCCACGCGCGCTGCGATCTCTTCTGGTGCAAGCCCCAGGCACGCGCGGTCGTACATCGTCGCTTCGCCATTGCGAGTCTGCGACGCGCGCAAGTTCGCCAAGCGCTCGGACGTGCAGAAGCACCGATAGGCGTGTCCGCACTGCACACAAAGACGTCCAAGCGCGGTGTGTGAGTTGGCGTCTACGCAAGGCGATCGAGCGGCTCTTGCTCGCATACAGACGAATGGATGCACAGTACCTCTACGAGACGCTCAGCATGCGCTTGGTACGTGTCGAGGCGCTGGGACTGAATGTACGGACTGTGTGGACCGCCCTTCGTCGGACCTTCGTCCTCTTCGACGCCGCACCACTTGAGACTGTTGATCAGCGCTTCGACAGACCCTTCCACTTGCCGCGTCTGCCAGTCCAGTCCAGTCCAGTGGTTCACGGCAGCAGGCATCAGCGCGCTGATCATCATTAGCAGAAGCTGCTGCTTCAGGATCGTGCACACAGAGATAGACAAACTGCAAGCGTACCTTGTCGGTGTCTTCGATGCGCAAGATGAACTGACCGCCAGAGCTCTTGGCAAAGAGGTAATTGAAGAGCGCCGTGCGCAGTCCGCCGAGGTGCAGGTAGCCTGTTGGACTCGGTGCGTACCGCACACGCACGCCCGCGTTGCCTTTCGCATCCGTCGCAGGTGCCGATGAAGAGCATGCACGCGCGAGCCACTGCGTGCGCGTCTGCAGTCCTGCAATCGAGCTGCTGCTGCGCACGCGCCACTGCCGCATCATGAGCACCATCGCCATCACTATTACTCTAGTGATCAAAACCGTGACGTCCGCTCAATGTTACCGGTTAGCCAAAAGTCTTACCTAATACAATACCAGTACAAACCCTAAGACACCCTGCATTTCATCACTACCACGAAAAAAACGAGCATTTGGTCTATGGTTTATCTCGGTAATGTAGAGGACTTATCAATAGGAAAACCAAAAAAGGAAGAAAACGTATATTAGGTCGCATATAACTAGAAAAACCTTACATTTTGCTGTTTTGTAGTACAAAAGACCAGTTACATACTGGTTAAGTGATTGGACCTTCCAAATCGGAGTATACCGAAATACCGAAATAGTAAGATCTGTTTGCACGCTACCATCCCGCGATATTGACAGAAGCTTGAGTTTCTCCCTTTGTAACCGGACGTGTCCGAGTTACGCAGCACAGTTGCGAGGAAGCGTGTGTGAACACCTTCCGCAAGGATTCCAGTCGTAACGACGGAAGCAAAACAAGACACTAAGTTTGAGTGCTCCAAATTGTAACTGTTCATTTGAG
>JAASFN010000435.1:0-20545 GCA_023333795.1 Globisporangium rhizosaccharum | reverse complement strand
TGGCCGTCCTGAGCGACCACTTGCTTGTATTGAGCTCAAATTTTATCACTAAATAGAGCGCAATACGTTCTATCATCTCGCAAAACATCACGCTCGCAAATGCATTTTCGAAGAAAAAATCGACCGATTTCTGATTTTTTTTACCGTCCCTAACTTTTTGACGCGCACTGTACCCGTTACGCTTTCAATTCCTAAATTGACGTGTTGATAACAAAGCATCAACTCCAAACTGACGTGTGTATAACAAAACAGTAGGAGGCTGAGGTCGAAAAACAGGTCGTTGAGCAAGCAACAGACAGCAGTAGCAGTAGCAGCAGCAGCATGACAGTGTCGCCTGCAGCAAGCGCGTCGCGCAAGAAAGCGCCGACGTTCGTGCGCGTGAAGGAGCTCACGCCGGCGCTCGCAGACAAGGATTGCAGCTTCAAGGTCGTCGTGATGGAGTCGAACGCCAAGGACGACGCAAACACGAGCGCGAACGCAACGCTGCTCGTCGGCGACGACTCGGGCTGCGTGAGTCTCGTGCTGCCCAAGAGCCTCGCAACGCACGTGCGCCTCGGCGATATCCTGCATCTGCTGCAGACCCAGGTCGTGTTCAAGAACAACCGCATCTACCTCTGGGGCGGCAAGGTCGAGCGCGTTGGCGAGTTCCTCCTGCTCTTCAAGGAGTCCTACAACGTGAGCACGATCACGTGGGTCAAAGACCCAAACAACCCAGACGCCATGGTACGTCGTCTCTCTCTTTGCGTATGTGTATTCATTCATGGCAGAGCTTGCGCTTGATGGACTGACGCGTGCGCTGGTACTCTCTCATTGCTTACAGATCCCTGGCCGCAACCCTGTCAAGCGATCCAAGCCACAAGCGCCACCAGCAACATCCACTTCTGCTGCATCTGCGAAAGCATAGCGCAGATACAAACGTACAATGTGCATATGCGTGAACGATAGGATCTTTCTGGATGGTGTTCACTTTGTATTGCCAGTGTGTGCCCATATCAAGTGCCAAGCATCGTCACGACGGTCTTGGCATGCACAGCGCCAGCGCGTTCGTGTCGCACCGCATCGTAGCGCGCTATCGAGACGTGCGACTTCTGCGTTCGCTACAAATAGCTCGATGTGTTTCTATTTGAAGCAAGTCGCGCGAGTGTGATGGCTGAGAAGCGCAGACGCGTATGCACGTCGTCGTGACGTCTGCTCTTCCGCGCGGTCCTCGCACTCAAGCAGCACCTGCTGCGCGCTTCGTGGCGTCGATCTGTCTTCGTGAGACGTCGAGCAGGCAAGAAGCGCAGTTAGCACGTCTGTCTCCCAAGGCACAACGACGTCGTTGGTCGCCGGCAGCGAGCGTAGCAGTGAAGAAGACTCACAATGCACGATGAGCACATCGAGGTCCGTCCAGCAGCGACGGCGGCACCGACGGCGGCTAATACGTCAGTGGACCCGCCGCGTGACGGTTCTTTCCGCGTCGGGCAACGGAATCGGTCCGTGTCGTCGTCTGGCAGCAGCAGCAACGACCGCCGCAGCGGCATGCAGCACCGGAGCTTCGTGTTCCCAGCAAACGACATCTTGCCGACGAGCACAATCATCCAGCAGCCGGGACTCTTTAGCAACCACCGCCGGACGTTCCAAGCGCCGTTCTACGGCTCGACCAAGGTCCAGCCAGCGCACACGAGCGAGACGAGCGCAGACGATGGCGCGCCGCGGCCGTCCAAGCGCGCAGAGATGCAGATCTTCCCACTGCGCTTCAAGGACGCAAGCCTCGACGAGATCTTCTGCAAGCACTACAACTTGTACGTGCTCAAGAAGGTGCGCGTGGCGAACCAGATCGTGTTTTGCATGAACGCTGCGCTCTTGCTTGGGCAGTACGTCACACGGAGCCAGAGCTACCGCGACAGCACGTTCGCATCGCGCGTGCTCCTCATCGCGATCACGTGGTGGTTCTACGGCGCGTCTTACTTTGCGTGGTTCCAGCGGTACTTTGACCAGGTCGTGTTTGCGCACTACGTGCTCCACGGCATCGTGCTCATCCTCCCGCGGCTCTTCCACCTCGTCGAGTTCTGGTACCACCGCGAGGACAGCGAGCTGTCCAAGACGACGCTCTTCTGCTCGCAAAAGAGCGTCCGCATGATGTCGCTGCTCTACTTCCTCATTGTCTTCAACGCCAGCGGCATGCGCTTCACGACCGCGACGCTCTGTGCGCTCGGCCACGTCGCGATCAAGATCTTCTTTGTCATTGTCTTCTGCAAAGACTGCACGTTCCAGGACTTTGAGTCGAACGTGAGCCTCGCAATGATCGGCTTTTGCATGCTCTCGTCGTACTACGGCGAGCGCCACGTGCGCACAGAGTTTGTCGAGCGGTTGAGCGTCGCAGAGGAGCGCAAGCGCCGCGACGACTTGCTCGAGACCATGCTGCCTGTGAACATCAAAGAGAGTCTCAAGCAAAAGCGCACGGACGCCCTCGCCGAGTACTACGAAGAGGTCTCGATCCTCTTTTGCTACGTGAGCAACTTCCAAGTCCTCTCGAAGCACGCGTCGGCGATCGACCTCGTGAAGCTCATCAACCGCATCGTCTTTTGCTTTGACAAAGCCACGGACGCGCGCGGCGTGTACAAGGTCGAAGCGATCGCAGAGACGTACATGTGCACTGCTGGTGTGCCGTACCGCGATCCGTACCACTGCGAGAAGATCGCCGACATGGCACTCACGATGATGCGGATCTGCGAGACCGAGTGCTGGAGCTTCAATGGCGTCGAGATCCAGCTCCAGATCGGCATTCACTCGGGGCCGGTCGCAGCAGGCGTCGTCGGGAGCAAGACGTACAGCTACCACCTCTTTGGCGACACCGTGAACACGTCGTCGCGCATCTGCTCGTCGTGTCTCCCAGGGAAGATCCAGATCAGCGAGCGCACGCGGCAATTGCTCTCGCGTTCGGGCTACTACATGATCACAGACCGCGGCATGATGAACCTCAAGGGCAAGGGCATGGTCAAGCTGTACTGGCTCGAGGGCAAGTACGCTCGCCCCACGCGCTCGGAAGTCGCGGACGTCTCGACGTCGTTTGAAGCAGCGATTGAAGAGTCGATTCGCTCCGATGTCGCAGGGTACGCGCAGCACCACCGCAGCGACGACTACATTGGCTACATGAACGCGATCGAGATCAGTCCCGGGACGCTGCGGTTCCAGCCCAAGGCGCGTCGGAAGATCACAAAGCGCGACGTTGCACCGAGCTCGACGGACTTGAAAGACATCTCGGGCACAGCGGCAGAGATGGAGAGCGTGTTTCGCCGCGACCTCGACCGCGACAGCACGCCGCAGTTCCTCACATCGGTCCAGACGATCGCACTCGTGCTCCTCCTGACGCTCGCGACGCAAGTGTACAACCAAAAGACGTCGACGAGTCGGAACGGCAACTTGCGGTACGCGATCAACACTGTCGCGTTCGCAGCCATGGCGCTGATTGCGTACTTCATCAAGAAGTTCCCGTCGTTCTACAAGCGCAAGGAGCTCTGTGGAACCGTCGGTGGCATGCTCTTCGTGCTCTTGATCGACTTGCAGATCGTCCTCCCAGAGGACGTCGCGGCGACCGATCTGAAGCAGATCTCGCTCAACTACCTCGACTTTAACATCCTCCACGCCGTCGTCTTTGGTCTCGCGATCCGCTTGCGCTTTGTGAACTCGGTCATCGTGAACGTCTGGACGTTCGTCGTGTTCCTGACGCTCACGATCGCGAGCAAGCTCGAGACGTGGACGCAGATCACCGAGAGCTTTGCGCTCTTCCTCGCGACGTTTTGCATCGCTGGGCACTTTGGCTACAAGCGCGAGTTCGGCGTGCGCTGCGACTTCTTGCTCAAGTGCACGCTCCGGCTCGAGAAGCAAAAGTGCGAGGACCTGCTCGCAAACATGCTCCCGTCGCCGCAGTACGCCGAGGCGCTCATGTCGCAGTCAACAGTCGTCGACGAGCTCGCAGAAGTGACGCTGCTGTACTCGGACATGGTCGGCTTCACGACACTCGGGTCGAACCTCAAGCCAGGCGACATCTGCGTCCTGCTCAACAAGATCTACTCGGCGTTCGACAAGCACTTGGACCAGTTTGGGGTTTACAAGATGGACACTGTTGGCGACGCGTTCATTGTCGTCGGTGGACTGCCGACGCACAAGAGCGAGCGCAATCACGCTGCTGCGATCACAGCGTTTGCGATCGAGATGCTCCACGAGATCGACCGGTTCTGCGAAGAGTCGAAAGTGTCGCTCCAGATGCGCATTGGGATCCACACTGGCAAAGTCGTGGGCGGCATCGTCGGGATCAAGAAGCCGCGGTACCTCATCTGGGGCCACCACACTGTGATTGCGAACTTGATGGAGTCGCGTGGGACGCCAGGACGGATCCAGATCTCTGAAGACACGTACCAGCAGTTGCGCGGGTGCCCCGAGTTCATGCTCGAAGAGCGCGCAGGACGCGTGCAGATCAGCGAGAACGAAGCGATGCGGACGTTCTTGATCGCAAAGGACCACCACTCGGTCAAGAGTCGCGTGATCAGCCAGTACCTCCAGTCCCGACCGGTCCTGAACACTGTCGCACTTGCCCAGCTGCGCAACTGTCTCCAGCTCCCAGAGAACTCGCCGCTCTCGAAGCAGCTCGAAGCTGCGCGGCTGCCGCTGAACAAGTCTCGCTCGTTCGTCGACATCATTGGGAAGCGAGGCTGAGTGCACATCTCGCGCGCTAGAAGGAGTTCGTCTAGGATACGAAAGGCAATAGACCACGGTTTTGAACTAGAGCGATAGAAAGCGGTTGTGTTGTGCATGAGACGTCTCTAGACTGCGTCTTTGGATCGTGGCAAGCGCGACGGTGCTGCTTCATCTGTGCAGCTACTGCTTGCAGCTGTCTCAGTGACTACGTTCGAGTGGACGTGAGCGTGTCCGTCTCCACTGTGATGGCTCGGCGCTTTGAGCATCAAAGCTGCAAGAGCAGCGTGCTTTGTGTGAACAGGGTTACGCACGCCTTGCACGAAGTTCGGCATACGCTGCTCTGCAGAGCTCTTCAATGTCGCTGGCGGATCGCGGGCATGTGGACTGAATCGACGCTGTCGCTGCTCCACTTGCTCGATCCAAGTGAGCCCGGGCGCTCGTCGAAATGAGTAGTTTGTCGGTGACGGCTTCTCTGACGTTAGCTTCCACTCGCCTGCGCTGTCCATCTGGCGAGGATCTGCAGGACTGTTGCCCCACTCTTTCAGTCGCTCCGAGTGCGACTCCTATCACATAAGATACATCAGCAGGCATGAGTGTCTGTGAGTCTTGTGCCTCGATTCACACATGTCTGTCAGCTAGACGACAACGAGGAGGCGCACACGTACGCTGGTTTCAGGGCTTGGGACGTGAAGAACCGGTCGACTGCGAGCGAGGACGTTGTAGGACCCAGGGCCGACAGTCTCTGGTGTCACGGTTTTCTGCAAACACAAGTCGTGTGTGCATCTCGTCAGCTCACCATTGCCAAGCACCTTCATGAGCACGCTTGCTTCACGTTACGATCACAATGCGCACCTCATCAAATCGCTTCGTGGTGCTGCAGAGACTCGATCCGCGGAGCGAACCTACAGACACGACACAAAAGACACGACAAGCGAGACTGCATCTGAGCTGCAGGAATGACTTGCTAGCGCAGTCGAAGCAACGCAAAGCAGACGCACGAGTGACTTCGTATCCGAGAGAGCCTCTGCTGGAGCTGTAGAGACGATCAGGGCTAATGCACTCGTTCCGAAATGCTGAGCCTGGTGGAACAGCAGTCTTGGGCAGACGAGAGCTGATGCTGCGTCCGTGAGAGCTCCACAGCTTGTGCGACTCGCGAGTGACTGACACCGGGTCAGGCTCCCATCCTTTGCCTTTTAGTACTGGGTTGACGGTCTCGTCGTAGAAGAAGGACTCTCGGAATGCAGGGTACTGGATGCGCTTGTGCGCAATCTGCTGCAGTCGCAGCGACGGAGAGAATGATTCACTGCGATTGGCAACCGTGCTGGCGTCAATGTCGTCGCTCAGCGGGGCTGACCGATGCGATTGATCCTCTCGCGCGTCGGTCGGACTGGATGGCCGCTTCACCGCTCGAACCTGCACGCTCGTGACAATCATCATGTGCTGCGCGAGCGCCAGCAATGCAAGCGACTCGTGGATGAGCAACAAAGCCCTCTGCTTTGCCCTTCGTGTGAAGCGAGTCGTCAGGCATAAGAAGACATGGCGATGGTCACTCGACTGAAATAGCCTCCAAAGTGTGTGTGAACCGAGCACAAGCACAGCCAGCACAGAGGCCGCTAGTGGAGGAGGATGCAGCCGATGCGTGACAGAGCAAGGTGCATCGCTGTCGCTTGAAGTCGATGAAGCCATTTTGCTCCAACAACCTAGCGTCAGTGCTGAGACCTCGATGAGGACTTGTGTCGCTACACTCTCTCGAGGCACGAAGCACTCTGCATCAAGACGCTGTGGTCCAACAAGCTCGCAGCAGGTGGTGCGTTGTGTGTGTTGCACATGCTCACGCCCAAAGAAGCGAGTGCCATATTATCCTGTTGGTCTACTCACAGGTCAGCTCGAGTACGACGACGACAACAACAACTCCGAGCACGGCACAGAGTAGCACGACGATGACACCAACGAGGTTCGCTCTAGAGACGCCGCGAGCCGAAAGAACGGAGCTCGCATCGCCTAGAGAGCTAGAGAGCACCAAGCAGCTTGTCCGCCATGGTGTCATGGTGTCCGAGGTGTCCGATTCAATCGCGTCTGTCGGTTTTAAGGGACTGGGCACGTTTCACTTGCCTACACTATACTTGACTGGACAGGACAAATTGCGATAGTGATAAAACCAAGCTCAGGGCACCTCAAGCTTGGTTTTAGTATGTGGACCGGGCAGCTGTCGTTGCTATAATAGTGAAGAAAGCGCGTAAAACGACACCACATCTTGAGCTTTGTATTGAAACGTCGCGAAAATGAAAAAAGCGACACTTTCCTATTTGTAGCCTGATAGAGAAAAAAGTGAGGTCGGACGACTATAAACTCATACAGGAAGATAACCTAATTTTTAGGTTACGTTAATTTCACCTTTTTATCTACATTTTTGACTTCAAAAATTTAAAGAACCAAAATGGAACAAAAGAATAAAAAGTTTAAAGGTGATGATGTCTCTTCCTCGGCTGCTCATAGTTTATAAGCTACGTCGCTACCGGTGTCGTCGTCGCTGTCGGCCAGCTCAAGCAAGTACGTCCACGGTGTCCTCGACGCGTCGTCCTGCACGCTTCTGCTCTCGCTGCGGCTGCTGCAACGGTGCTCCGTCGCGGCCGTGGAAGTGGACAAAGCGCAACGCACGCTGTCGCGCCGCTTACATCATCTCGTCCATCTCTTCGTCCTCGTCGAACTCGCCCTCCTCTTCTGCTGTCGCGTCCTGGTACTGCTGGTACTCCGACACGAGGTCGTTCATGTTCGACTCGGCTTCCGTGAACTCCATCTCGTCCATGCCCTCGCCCGTGTACCAGTGCAAGAAAGCCTTGCGCCGGAACATCGCCGTGAACTGCTCCGACACGCGCTTGAACATCTCCTGGATCGCAGTCGAGTTGCCCACGAACGTCGTGCTCATCTTGAGACCCTTTGGCGGGATGTCGCACACGCTCGCCTTGATGTTGTTCGGGATCCACTCGACGAAGTACGACGAGTTCTTGTTCTGGACGTTCAGCATCTGCTCGTCCACCTCCTTCGTGCTCATGCGGCCGCGGAACATGCATGCAGCAGTTAAATAGCGACCGTGGCGCGGGTCGGCGGCGCACATCATATTCTTCGCGTCGAACTGCTGCTGCGTCAGCTCTGGAACCGTGAGCGCGCGGTACTGCTGCGAGCCACGCGACGTGAGCGGCGCGAAACCGATCATGAAGAAGTGGAGACGCGGGAACGGGATCAGGTTCACAGCGAGCTTGCGCAAGTCCGAGTTCAACTGGCCCGGGAAACGGAGGCACGTCGTGATACCCGACATCGCAGCGCACACGAGGTGGTTCAGGTCGCCGTACGTCGGCGTCGTGAGCTTGAGCGTGCGGAAGCAAATGTCGTAGAGCGCTTCGTTGTCGAGGCACATGACTTCATCGGCGTTCTCAACGAGCTGGTGCACCGAGAGCGTCGCGTTGTACGGCTCCACGACCGTGTCCGACACCTTCGGCGACGGGCACACCGAGTACGTGCACATGATGCGGTCCGGGTACTCTTCACGGATCTTCGAGATGAGGAGCGTGCCCATGCCCGAGCCGGTACCACCACCGAGCGAGTGCGTGATCTGGAAACCCTGGAGGCAGTCACAGCTCTCGGCTTCCTTGCGGACGACGTCGAGCACCGAGTCAATGAGCTCCGCGCCTTCCGTGTAGTGGCCCTTGGCCCAGTTGTTACCAGCACCGGTCTGACCGAACACAAAGTTGTCCGGGCGGAAGAGCTGGCCGAACGGGCCCGCGCGGACCGAGTCCATTGTGCCCGGCTCCAAGTCCATGAGAATGGCGCGCGGCACGTAGCGGCCACCCGTGGCTTCATTGTAGTACACGTTGATGCGCTCGAGCTGGAGGTCCGAGTCGCCGTGGTAGCTACCCGTCGGGTCGACGCCGTGCTCGTCCGAGATCACCTCCCAGAACTTGGCACCGATCTGGTTACCGCACTGGCCTCCCTGGATGTGGACTAACTCTCTCATCTTGTCTGTCTGCACGATCAAGAAGAGACACAAAGCAGGTGGTTCGTCAGTGGTGTTTGGACACACAGCAGATGACGCACACGATGGCAATGAATGCAAGAGAGCGGATCGGAAAGGGGAAGATCGATCGCAGATCGCAGCAGATGGAGCGAAAAATCGCACGAGCAGTCGTGCGCGCAGCGAGTCGTCACAGATGCGAGAGCAACCACGCTGCGCATTTCGTCGCACATTGCTGTGATTGCTCGCTTGCACGAGGTGCGTCCCCTTTCCGGTGTCATTGCGATCGATGCATGCACAAACACCGATGCACGCAGACACTCGCGCGTACCTGTTTCGCGTGTGTGTGTGGCTGACGGCGAGGCGACGGCTGGCTGGCGCGGGCTGTGTGGCGCGAGCGGGGTCTTTTGACGAATGAAAGCGGCCGCACGCTCACGCGCACACGCGCAGCAAACAAGGGCAAGGCGAGCGCAGGAGAAAAGAGCGGCGGCGGCAAAAGGCGGCCAAAATGGTCGTTTTGCTTTTGAAGTATCCGGCGCACCCCGTCCAAATGCCTGCGCTCGAGTATGGTCGAGCGCGCGACCTCGCGCGAAACCCCTCCTCCTCCCTTTCTCTTCGGTCGCCGTCCTTTTTTGGCACAAACGCCTAAAAATGGCGCGAAACCGCTTGCAGTGCGAATTTGAAGCTTCAAATCGCTTGAGCAATTCCTCGATCGAGTGCAAACGTGCAAGTACGGGACTCTGCTCTTGAGTTTGCTATTGCCAAATCCTCTTGCGAACATGGCTGCACGAAAGGTTTCGCGAAACCTATTTTTGAAACTTACCACTGCGGTTCGGGGAAATATATTGACCGAATAAATTCAATCAAACGATTTATTTTAAGCATTTCTTTGGACACAAAGACGCTTCTCTCGCACTTGACTTGAGAAGTGTATGCTCTCTCGTTTGAATGTTTGAATAGCTTTCACGGCGTGCGAAAGCTTCGCGCAAGCTATTGCAGCACTGGGAGTTTCGCTACGAGCCGTTGATACGAGCTATTTATAGCTCACTTGAGCTCACTCACTCACATAGCTCTTGTCTGGACGAGTCCAAACTGACAGACAAACACAATGCGTCGAAAAGAGAGAGATGCATTCGACTTGGATAAACTAAGCCTTGAACTGCAAGAACGCGAATCAGGCTGCTCTATGCACTTTTGTCGTGAAAGTTATCCGATTGTCTAAACATACCGTACTTTGTAGCGCACTTTGTATGACATCATTCTGTCTCTCTACCTGTGTCCTCAACTTCAGCAACAGCAGCAACAAGGCTGTGCGATCGCATGCGAGTGTCTGAATGCAGCACACGTTGCACAAGAATGCATGTGCGTCAAGTGCAACAATATCTGTGCTTCGTGCGTGCTTTCGCGCTGTCGATTCAAGTCGCTCCAGCTAGCTCTTGCTGGTCGTGCACACATGCTTGGAGACTATAATGTGACCTCACCAGCACACGACCAACCTCGCAATGGGTCAGTGCACCAGACGCCATCGAACGCTCAAACGCGCGTGAAGACGTCGAGTGTGTTCAAGTTGTCTTGCGCACAACAAGTCTTGTCCGATCATGTGCACGAAACGTCACGGTCTGCATATCTATCTCAGTAAAGCGCGGCTCTCTATTCAGATGATTCGAGAATGATTGCAATTACACTGCGCTATACAATATACACTGCGGCTATACACCCGTCGATTCACGTTGACACCCTTATTTTTGTCACTATAGATAGATCGCACATCGACGCATCATCGACGCATCTCGACAATCGCCCTCATGAGTCCCATGCTCCAGCGCATGCTCCGCGTTGCCGCTCGCCGCAGCGGCGTCGCAGTGTGGACAAAAGCATGTGTGCGTCCCTACAGCTCTAGCGATCACCTCCCTGCTGGCTGGGAACCGATCAAGCGAAAGAACGGTGCGGATACTGTGATCTTGCATCACTTGTCGTCGTCACGCTCAATGCCAAACTGACACATATGAACGTGTCATGTGGACATGCAGGCAGCGTCGTGTACTACAACGCAGAGCTCCGAAAGACTGTGCGCCACATCCCAGGCTACCACGCGCAGCAAGTGGCTGGTTCTACCGTTGTGCAGCAAGTCAGCGCACCACTGAAAGATACGCCAGTGGCGCCAACGATCCTGCACACGGACAATCTCACGGAGCAAGAGCACTTTGTCCCGATCGACTTTGACAAAGCCATGTCGATCGAAGGCCACGAGTCGCAAGTCGTGCATGTACGATCGTGCTGCAGTGCTACGTGTGAGAACTGGCTCAACGCGTTTGTTGACTTGTGTGTATGTGACTTGTTGCTGCGTTTGCATCCAGATCGAGCTCGAGCCGCAGCAATGCTTGCGAGCAGAGACAGGAGCGATGCTCTACATGACAGACGGCGTGGAGATGGAGACGACTACAGCCGGTGGCTTCCAGCAAGGCGTGAAACGGTGCGTCACGCTTGCGTTGTCGATCACCTCTTGCCTCCAACAGGAGAGGCAAGAGACCTTGCAACTGCTGCTGTGTCGTGCTTACAGTGTCACTCACGAGTGATCAATCCAACGCGTTGCATGCAGACTGCTCACAGGCGAGAACTTCTTCGTCTCGAAGTTCATCTACCGCGGACAGCAGACCGGTCGCGTCGCGCTCGGCACGAGCTTCCCGAGCAAGATCTTGCGCTTGCGGCTCAATGAGTTTGCCGACGACGCAGTCATTTGCCAGAAAGGCGCGTTCCTGTGCGGCTCAGACACTGTGAACATCGAAATGGTTCGTTCTGCATCGCTCTTGCTGTGCACGAGCTGGAGTGTTTGGACGTCACACTCACGATCCAACGAACGCATTGGCGCTGTGTGTATTTCCAACAGGAGTTTGCAAAGAAGTTTGGCATCGGCTTCTTCGGCGGTGAAGGGTTCATCCTCCAGCGTCTCACTGGCGCTGGCGACGCACTCGTGCGCGTGTACGGCGCTTTGATTGAGCGCACGCTCGCACCAGGCGAAGTGCTGCGGATCTCGAGCGGGTGTCTCGTAGCGTTCGAGCCGAGTGTGCATTACGACATCACGATGATGAAAGGCGTGAAGAACGTGCTCTTTGGCGGCGAGGGGCTCTTTGTGACGACACTCACTGGTCCTGGTAGAGTCTACCTCCAGAGTCTTCCATTCGATCGTGTGGTGGGCGAGATCGCGTCTCGCATCCCACGAGGTGGCGGTGGCATGATGTTCCCGTTCATGGGCGGCGGCGGTGGCAGCAGCAGTGAAGCAAGTGGCGACGGTGAAAGTGAAAGTGAAAGTGCACAAGCAGGTGCACTTGGCGATTCAGCAGCAAGCGAGTCGCTCAGTGATGACGTCGGAAGCACTGATGCAGACAGCAGCAGCAGCGCATGGAACGCAACGGACGAGAGTATCTACGGCGGCAACAGCAGCAGCACTGCGAACGAGTCTGGCAGCGACGATCTGTTCGAAGACGGTGACTTTGGCAGCGATGCGTCAGAGGCAGCTGAGAGCAGCGGCGGGATCATGGATCTCTTCGACAGCTTCTTTTGTCGCGACTGAGAGTCTGTACGACGCTTCGTTGGATTGACATTTGCGAATAACAAGTACAGGTGATTCCTTTTTGATATACAGTTGTAGAATCAAACAAGCGAATCATATAGATTCGATTATGTGCGAATCGGAATCTTGCTGTTGCTGTTGTTGAAGAGAACGCAGTTCAGAAGAAGAACGCTCGAGCTGGAGCGAGCACACCAGAGCACACACGATCACGATGGCGAGCGCAGCGATGGTCGTGTACTGCTTCGACGCGCTGCATGCGCACTTTGACGGCAGCGACGAGCCTCTGCCAGCGTTCGATACGCACCAGAAGTTGTGCGTTCCATCGACGTGTATGTCTGTCTGAGTGTGGTGTCACGCACAGATCTCCTGATGTCTTGTGCGTCCCATATACGTGTGTGTACTGCTAGCCCGCTCTTCGTGACGTGGGAGATCGAGCGTCAGCACGGCTTGGAGTTGCGCGGGTGCATCGGTACGCTCGCGCCGACCAAGCTGCAGAACCTGCGCGACTTCACGTTCAAGAGTGCACTCAAGGACCGGCGGTTCGAGCCGATCCATCCACGCGAGCTGCAGCGTCTGCACTGCTCTGTGTCCCTGCTCATTGACTACGAAGACGCAGAGCACTACGAGGACTGGGAGGTGCGCTTCACACTTCTCTGTTGCTGCTTTGAATCGTTTGTGCAGCACACGAGCTTGGATCATTGTGCGACGCGCTGTACTGATGGCTCGTGTCTCCCGTGTCTTGCTCCTGCTCCTGGTGCTTCCACGATACAGATCGGCGTACACGGGATCATCATCGAGTTCAGCGACACAAATGGCGCGTACTACAGCGCGACGTACTTGCCGGACGTCGCGAGCGAGCAGGGCTGGACGCACATTGAAGCCGTGACGTCGCTCATGAAGAAAGCGGGCTTTCGCCACAGTGTCTCACCGACGATGCTCAAGGAGCTCAAGGTCACGCGCTACCGTTCGTCGAAGCACAAGCTCTCGTACCAAGAGTACCTCGCCATCAAAGCGCAGGGACTCGAGTAGCGAGCGAGAGTGCGAGATGCCATTCATGTGTCTGTATTGCCTGAACTTCCCTCGTTTTTATCACTAGCCGATGTGACTGTCACTTGGTTCAATCCATGCGACCATGCACGACGTCTGAGCTCTTGATGAACTCGTCTTCGTCTGCTCGCTCCCTCTCTCTTGTTCTCTCTCTCTCTCTCTCTCTCTCTCTCTCGTTCACTCTCTTGCTCACTCCATGCATGCAAATGCCCACTGACGACGACTGCAAGCCGACCGACGCGTGCACTAGAATCGACCAGACGACGACGACGGGATCTTGTTCAAACTGCCGGTGCGGCTGCTCAGTCGTTCGCGGTAGTCGTCGTGCACTTGCGCCACGAGACTCGTGCCGCCGAGCAGCGGGTCGTAGTTGCCTTCATCGTGCTCGCCACTCTCGCCACTGCCACCAAACTGCGCGCCGGCGATGTCATCCTCTGACGAAATGCGACGCATCGGCTGCTTCTCTGACGGCGAGCGCCCGTCGTCGTCTGCTTTCGGGCGGCGCGCAGCAGCTGCAGCTTGGCGCTTGCTCTGCGCAGACGCAGTGTACTGGCCAGCAAGGCGCGAGTACACGTCCACATGCGGCGCGGGTGGAGGCAGCACAGTCGACGACGCCGACAGTGGCGGCGCTGGGGCACTTGCCTCGAACGCATCGCTGTGGGACTCCCGGAACCGCTCGAGTCCGTACGACTGCGGCTGTCGCAGCGCCGGCGAACTCACAAACTGCTCCGACTCGTTCTCGCGCTTGATGTTCGCAAGCACCTCCATCACTTGACTCGTCTTCTTCGACGGCGCTTTGAACCCAAAGTCGTTGCTGCTCATGCGCTCGGTCGGTGTCCCCGAGCGTGGCGGACGGACGACTGTGCCAGCACTGCGGTCACGCAGTCGCCGCGACCGGTTGCGGTCCGAGCGCGACTGCAGGATCTCGCGCTTCGACACGCTCTCGCGCACGCGGTTCTTGTGAATGCCCGTGAAGTTGCTCGGGTTCGACAGCCGCACAAAGATCGACGACGTTGTCGAGGACGAATCGTCGCTCCCAAGTTGCGTCGGCGAGTCCTCTTTGTACGCGGCGTCGCTCTCTTGCTCGAGGCGGCGGCGCTCCGAGAGTGAGATCGAGTCGAGATTGTCTTCCATGTCGTCGAGGTCGACGCGGAACTCGCGGCGGTCTCTCAACGACGCGTGGAGCATCATCGCATCGCCGTCTTTCATATCGACATCGTCGTGCGACTCCATCCCGTCTTCGTCGCCGTGGTCGTCGCCAGTCATGTCGGCATCGTCGTCGTCGTCGTCGAACTCGTTCACCCACGACACGGGTCCAGACGCTCGTCCTGGTGTCGCAACAGACGTCGGTGCCATCGCTCGCTGCGCGTCGTGGCTCATGGGCGGAATCGAGCGAGACCGGTCGCTTCCGCTTTGGCTCGACAGCTTGGCGAGTTGCGCTTCCAAGTACGCCACGCGTTCGTGGTACTCGGCTTGCTCGCGCCGCTCTTGCTCGAGCTTTGCCTGGAGCGCCTGCTTCGCTTGCTCGGCCTCGCGCGCAAGTGTCTCGAGCTCGCCGCACTTCTTCCGCAGCATCGAGTTCCGCTCCTCCGACACGGAAAGGAGGATGCGGCTGCGGTCGTCGAGCGAGGCGTCGCGACCAGGCGAAGACGCGCTCGAGCTCTCCATGCCGCCTTGAACGACCTTGTGCAACGACTCTTCATAGCTCTGCTTGATCTGCTGCGTGCGGCTCCGCTCTTGCTCGAGCAAGCTCGTCAAGTCGCTCATTTCGACTTGCAGCTTCGCGATCTCCTGCTCCTTGCGCTGGTCCTGCTTCTTCACGTCGACTGCCATGCTAAAGAGCATCTTGAGCAAACTGCGCGCTTCTGGAAGCGACTGCGTGCGCTCGATCTTCACGAGCGCCACGCCAGCGTCCGTGTTGCGGCCGTCGTCCGAAATCTCCGAGATCTTCTCTTCCTTGTACTCGAGCTCTGCATGGCAGGACTCAATGCGCTCTTCGAGGTCGTAGATCAGCTGCTCTTCCTCTGGCGTGAGCTGCTGCTGTCCACTCAGACGGCGGTTCAGTGGCGGCTTGAGCGGCGAAATGAGCACGTCGCGGATGTTGCTGTCGGCAGCAAACGACTTGCGCAGCTCGGCTTCCAGACGATCGCGCTGCGCATACAGCGCTTCCATCTCTTTCGCAACCGCTTCGCGCTCTTTCTGCAGCTGCTCCAGCTTGTGCTGCTCCTCTGCACGGCGCTTGACTTCGTCCGACAGCCAGTTCGCGTCGCGCTCGGCCTTGCTCGGTCCAGCGGCTTTCTTGTTGCGGCCGTACGACGAGTTCATGCGCTTCGCTTGCGCTTGGAGCTGGAGCTGGTGCTTCAGCTTGAGCTTCGCAGCGGTGATCTCCTCCATCTTCCGCTTCAGCACGCGTTCTTGCGCATCTTTCTGCGTCCCGAGGCGCTGGATCTGCTGCTTGTCGCGCGCTTGCGACCGCTTCAAGCTCAAGATCTCTTTTTGCCGCGCTCTCGCCTCCTCTTCGTACCGCTTCCGCTCGTCCTGCATCTTCTTGACCAAGTCCACTTTCTGGCGCTTCATGTTGCTGATCTCCGCAGTCAGCACGCGCAGCTGCATCTCGTTCTTCTTCTTCTGGTTCATGAACCGATTGATCTCGTTCTGCTTCTTCCGCAGCGCCGAGAGCTCCTCTTCTTTCACCTTCAGGTCTTTCGAGAGTTTGTCGAGGCGCGCGCCGCCGCCAGACGTGTCACCTTGCTGGATCTTGAGCTCGATCTGCTGGATCTCTTCGATGAGCTGGTCGCGTCCGAGCTGCGCCATGCGCACTTCTTCGACCATCTGCGCCATCTTTTGCTCGTAGAAGTTCTTCATCTTCTCGTAGTTCTCCTGCGCCTGCCGGATGTTCTGCACGAGTTGCTCTTTCAGCGAAATGTCGTGCGCCAAGTCCTGCACCGACTCGCCAAGGTGCTGCTGGCGGCGCTGGAACACGCGCTGGCGGTCAGCTTCTTCCTCGGATGCTTCGACGACTGACGCGTCGTCTGCACTCTCAATGCTGCCGTCGCCAGCGCCGCTCGCGTCGCTCACCATGCCCGAGTCATCGCCGCTCTCCTCTGCTTTCAGCTTCTTCAAGCGCGCACTCTCTCGCTCAATCTCCTTCTCTGCGAGCTCAATCAGCTCGCTCCCTGCCTTCATGTCGGACTCGACAAAGTCTGGCGCAATGAACGGCGCGAACATCGTTGACGACGCATCGCGGCCACTCACGAGACCCGGCTCGCTGAACGTCATGATCGCTCGGTCGCGCTCGCGTTCAACTGCGCGGAGCTTCTCTTGGAGGTCGAAGATCGTCCGGAGGTTGTCTTTCAGGATGTTCGACTTTGACTCGCGCTCCTCGGGTGAGAGTGAGGCGTTCTCGCTGCTCTCATCGAGACACAGGCGCAAGTAGTCGCGCTCCGCTTGCGCCGCAATCATCTCTTCTTTCAAGTGGTCGAGCTGCGTCTTCCCGCGCTTGAGCTCCGACGTCAGACGCGCGACTTCGTTCTCCGCGTTCTCAGCGCGCGACCGCAAGTTCGAGTACGAGTCAAAGTCCATCTGCATGCCGATGAGGTTCGTCCCGACGCTCGAGAACTTGAGCTCACTGTCCGACAGTCCAGGGTTCCGCAGTCGGTGCACTTCGGCTTGCAGCATCTGCACTTGCCGACGCAGCTCGAGCGTCATCGCAGACGCTTCGTCGCGGTTCACAACCGCTTTGTTCTGGATGTTCCGCGCGCGGTTCGCGTACTTGAGTGCGTTCAGCGTCTCTTCAAAGTTCACGTCTGCAGGACTCACACACGTAAGCATGAGCGTCCGACTGTTGCCGCCGAGCGAGTCTTGCAGCATGCGCGTGAGCTTCGAGTCTCGGTATGGCACGTGCACGCGGCCGCGCTTCTTGTCGTCGCCGAGCGCACTGATGACATTGCCGAGCGCGAGCAGCCCCTTGTTGATGTCGATACCTTCTTTTAGTCGCTTGCCTTCCGCTTGCGTGCGCTTCTGGCGCTCGGAGCCGGCGAGGTCGACAAAGTTAAAGTAGCAGCTGCGCGTCTCGTAGTCGCCGTCTGCTGCGCTCGCGCTTCCGTCAGCGGCAACGCCGCCGATCGGGATGTGCTGCACCATGGACACAGTGAAGATCGCGTGCGAGCGACTCGAGTGCGCGTTCATGAGCGTGCTCCCAGTGGTGCGGCAGAGCGTGCCGCGCTCAAGCAGCCGCAGACACTCGTCTGCGTTGTGCACAGTTTCTTCCGCCGCGCCAGTCACGAGCACTTCGCCATTCTCCGTCTCTCGGAGCGCCACTTTGCTGTCGCCGCTTGCATCGTTGAGTGTCACGAGCAGGTCCCGGATCTCTTCGCCGTAGATCTCGAGGAATCGAATGCGCAGCTCGGCCTTGAACAGCGGGTTCTCCTGCGTCTTGCTCTCAATCGTGTCGAACATGTACATGATCACGCGCGGGATGATGCCGTACTCCTCGGGCGAAATGTGCATCGCGCTGCCACTGCCCATCGTGAACGTCTTGCCTGAGCCCGTCTGGCCGTACGCAAAGATGGTCGAGTTGTACCCGTCAAAGTTCGCGCGCACGAGCGGATCCACGCACTTCCAGATGTCGCTCTGCTGCGCGTACTTGCCAAAGACGTAGTCGTACGTGAACGACCGGTTCTTCCCCATGACGATCTGCATCTCCTCTTCGACGACCGACACGCACTCGTCGCACCGCTCCACCTTCTCGCGGCCTATGAGCGGCCGAATACGCACAGCCACGCGCACCGACGACGCGGACGAATCGTCATCGTGTCCGCCGTCCATCGTGAGTCGATCTCTGTCTGCTGGTGCGCTCTGCGTCGGGCACGACCTCGCTTCCTCGCTTCCTCGCTTGCTTGCTCGCTTCCTCGCTTGCTCGCGTCGTTGTTCACTTTTGTCTGCTTCTTTGACCGAGCGTTGTCATCTCGCCAGTGCAAAAAATGCGAGCAATCACGGGGTTTCCATCAAAAGCCTTCGTTTTTGTATGCTCGCCACGAATCGCGAAAAACAGCAACTTTTCATCAAAATCAACACTCATTTTCCAAAATTTACAAAAAAGAAGAGCTTCAGTTTTATGCAAACACCTCGTCGTCCACGTCGTTTTCAAGCTAAGTCGTCCATGACGATGTTGTTTGAGCCTTGTGAGGCTCATGCAAACACGCGTTTAACCAAAGTCGACCGTGACGATATGACGCTGATGTTTGAGCTATGTGAGGCTCATAACTGCGCCTTCGCGGTAGATCTCCCAGCAACGTCCAAGCGACCAATCCGTTCCAAGTGATCGGCATGGATAAAGTCCCATCGTTGTCAAAGTCAATCTAAGGTAATACTGAGCTCCTGATTTGAATTGATAGTAGTTACGCCTTAGAGCCAGAGCAAGTGTCGCCTCGAGGCACGTGGGCTCGAGTTAGTGGGTGCACTGGGTGCAAAAGATCGAGCAGTCACCTTGGACTTCATGAGTGAATCAACACTTTCAGTTTTGCATCTTACTTGGATCAACACTCGGGCCTCTTTGTCGTGTCAGCAAACGCGTCTAAATCAGCAGTGACTATGAGCGTTGCGTGTACCGTCGCTTCTGCTTCGGTGCGAACGAGGCGATCCATCATGATCGTAAGCCAGGGATCATGTCCGACGTGCTCAAGCAGTTCAGCCGATTGATCGGCCGGTGATGCAAAGCTACGCCCGCGTACCGACCGCAGGCGAACGGCATGGTCGAACGTATGTTAAAGACGGTTATTCGTGTGATCTAGATGTACGCGCAGTATCACGGGCCCTCCCGTGACACAGCACAACGAGAGGAAGCGTCTCGTAGTCTTTGGATGACCAAAGATTACACTTGTCTTAAACGTAGTATGTGTCAGCAAGAATGTTCTTGCTGACGGACGGAAAGATGTGATTGTAAGGAAAAGAAAGAGTGACATTGATGGCGAGCTTTTAGCAAGCTCACACTTAAGAGAAAAAATCTAAAACCTAGTGTCTCCTAGTCTCTGATTGGCTAGGCATCATGTGTCTCCAACCCAATGAGCGGTCGTGACACTCACACGTCTCAGCGACAGGGCGCGTGTTGCTGTGGTCCAAGTAGTGTGGTGTGGACCACACCACTTACGTGGTCCATACAACTTGGAGTGGATCACGCCACACCGAGCCAGACTCGGTGAACCGTGCGAGCCGCGGTTCGGAACCTCGGTTCGTCCGATCTGCGGGTGAACCGCAGACCTCAAGTGTAACAGCCCGTTACATGCAGGACAAGAATGATCTTACTAACTGTTTTGACAACAACCTCGCATAGTCTCTACTGTTGAACAATTCAAACGCTTGAGCCGAGAAATATAGGTTGCAGCAGCCACTTACGAACATCAACAAGGACAGTTGCCAGTCGATTCAGTGCAATCATGCAGTTGAAGACCGCGGAAGGCAACAGCAAGTGGAGGCTAGAAATCGAGCACATTATCAGCCAAAAAGAATACCATCAATCACTCTATGTGACAAACCAGAAGCCGTAGATCAACATTAGAAACGAAGCCGCTCGATAATAGGTGTGTTCATTGCAAATCAATTTATTATGAACCAAGACGTTGCGAGCACTTTCCGTGTGCGATTGTCTGTCAGCAAACTGTAATTGTCAGCAACTACGGCAAACAAGCATATTGGGCAAGAAGAAGCAGTAGTTACAAGTCCGACTACAAGAACGCAGTAGTCGAGCGCTACCAAGCGGTAGGACAAAAAGCGCGCGACGGCACTGCTCCTTGCCGACTCCAACAATAAGTTCGCTTCGATACTGGCCATCAAAGCGAGGGGAAGGCAAACGACTAGACCCATAAACCACGTCTCCTCAAGTTTTGGGTTTTGACGGCAATTGAGGCGAGAGATCAAGTTGCTCAAAGGCTTCGACGTAAGGTCTTTCCTTCTTCAGCAATCACACAGCCTGGTCGAACATGGAGGTTGGGAGGCTACGCTACTAATTTGGCTTAGTCGACTCGTTCTCTGATCACAGGTCCGATGAAACGATTAGATGACATCAACTTTCACAGCAAACCACGTAGCAAACCTCAAGAATAAAGCTTGTACGTTTGAGAAATGAAGTGGCGAGAATATGGCAGGACGCAATACGCGGTAATGAATGCGCGAGGTCGGGGCGATGACATGAATATCCACTCGAGTATGTAGTTTGCGTGTGGGCGACACGGCGGCGACAG
>JAASFN010000434.1:0-20571 GCA_023333795.1 Globisporangium rhizosaccharum | reverse complement strand
CGAATTTCGGTGATCGGATTGTATCACCGCAATCATCGCAGAACGCTCTATTGTTTTTGATATGTTTTTAGCTTCTACGAGCAAAATTGACGGTACAGCCAACAAAATAGTTTTTTTCCAAGACTTTTGTCGCGCACTTTATGTGAAGCAGCCAAGCCGACCCTGGACCGTCTACTGTAGAAAGGACGCCACACCCCGTCCCAGACGATAAATTCGTCATATATTCGGCTCGAGCCGAATTTTCGGCTCGGAAACAAAGCTTCAACATGAGTTCTCATTCTCGCATTCTCGCTCTCGCGCTCAAGCTCCTCTCACGCTCTCGCACTCATGCCCGCCAAGACCGTCGTCCCGCCCGGCGCCGCCGAGGTCGCCGCGCGCATGGTCCTCGGCGGTCATCGTGTGTCTGACGCCGCGCGGCACCTCGGTGTGAATCGCCGCACGCTCGCCACGCACGCCGCGCCGATCCTGCGCGCGTTGCGCGCTGCGGTGCAGGACGCACGCGACGAGGGCAACGACGACGACATAGACTATGACAACGAATACGCACTTGGCGACGCTGTCGCCGAGAGCGACGACGACGATGACGACGTCGATGATCACGACGTCGTCCGATCTGCTTGCCGATCTGCCGAGCGTGTTGCGTTCTTTCGATATTCTCTTAAGCGAACTGTAGAAAGAAACCGCAACGAGTCAGCAGCGGCTCACTAGCTCTCGCAGACAAGACGCCGCTCGTTCTGCTGCTTGCTGTGGTCGATCGCTCTCTCTCTCTCAGGCGCGCTTCTTCGCTCGCCTGCTCGCTCGCTTGCTGCTGCTGCTGCTGCGTCGCTCGACCTCGAAATTCGCGAGTGGACCGCCGCTCAGTCCGCCGTGTGTTCGTCAAGTTGTGTCAGGTTTTGCTGATGTGGCGCACGTACAGTAGCGCCAGCTGTTTTGTGGAGTTTGGCTCAGAAATAATGACACGCATCGCGATTCCTCTTAGTACTACAATTGTAGTATGTGCAATGGGAAATCGAGTTTTGCAAAATTTATCACGACCAACAAGTCGCAAGCAAACCGTTGCTTGACGAGCACCATATGCTCTCAACCAACTCTGTCGGAGGCTTGGCAAGCAAGATACGCTGCCGCTGCGAGGTCGACCACTCAAGAGACGCAGTCAACTTGTTGTTGCTACTGCTGTCGACATGGACAGACACTGTTGTTAAACAGCACTTGTATGTGCGCGCGCTGACAAAAGACAGACACCAGCAGCAACAACACGTTTGTCGAAAGGACCTCTACACCACAGACCTGGAACTCAAACGTGGTGGCATTGCGCAATGCGGCTCTTGAAGATCTTTGGTTTGGACGCGCCAAGCCAAGCCAAGTGCGTCCCGCAGGCTCAGAAGAGCCGACCGAACCAACAACAGCGCACTTTCTACCGCGCGACTTCGCTCGCTCGCTCTGTTACTTTGCTCGCCGCTCCAAGAGCGATTCCCGCGTCCTGATGTCATCGCGACTCTCGTGAGTCAGTTGCGTTTGTTTGAGCGAATCGATCGAGCGAGCATTGGTCGCTTCGCGAGACCCCGACATGCCGACACCCAAGCAAGCAAGCAAGGTGATGACCGCGCTCTGAGCGCAAACCACCACCGCGTCGCTATTGTTCGACGAGTGCCTTGCACAGGCGCTACACGTGCATTAGGCAACCTGCACAAGCGCGACTTGAGAGGAAAAGGAGGCCGCGTGAAAGCGCCAGAGCTGTTCCGACCACGAGGTCGCTTTGCGCGCTGGGCTCCTGGCCAGCTCGGCGCCGCTCGAGCGCCACTCTCTACACAACGAAATGCTCTCGCGAATAAGATCGCGTCAGCTCCGCGCTGAACTGGCGCTGAACAAAGGTGTGCTGCTCGCCTTGCCTCTTGTAAGGCACCACGTCCCCAGGTCCGCTTCGCCATGTTCACTTCGCCAGGACGCTCGAGCTTGATCCTTTGACCTCGCTGCCACGCCACGACCTTCAGCGCAACGCTCTTCGTGCGTGCGTCAAGAAGACGCCAGCGCTTGCCGCACACAGCGCGGCTGACCTGGCCAACTCGAGCTTCGCCTCGCCTCCTACAGCATCGTTAGTCACCTCCTCTTCCTGTTTTGAGTTCGTCTAGCCTTTGCTTCGCAAGACACTGCTCGAGTCGCTCTCACTCGCTCGCTCCCTGGCTCACGCACTAGCCCACTCGCGCTTCGTTCTTTGTCGTAGCGACGACACCGACACCAGTTCGTATCCAGTATTGGGCTCAGGTGAGAGAAGACGCAGAGGGTTGTCGTCGCGGTCGTCGCCGTTGTCTTCCGATCGCGACTGGATATGTCAATCCACAGAAGGAACCCGCAGAGCTCAATGAGCTCAATGGACTTCATGGACATGAGCAGCGCCAAGCCAATCACACACGCCGTGAAGTACACCCGCGGTCAAACAACCGCACACGATCCAAACGCGCAGGTGTGTGTGTGGTGGCTGGTCTCGGGATTGCCTCGCTGACTCGCTGCAGCAGCGAGATCGCTCGAGTATCGCTTGCGTGCGACTGGCGTCCTATACGCCCTATCCGATCCTATCCAAGACTAGCGAGCGACACTAGCGACACTGTCCACATCCACCACGGCCGGACGGCATCGCTCGCGGAGGTTGGTTGGAGCACTGGTCTCGTGCTACGACTGCTGATGGTGCGTGGTTGACATCACTGCTTCGTTGTACGGGGGGCTGATGGTGATGTCAAGTTCGTTGTCGTTGTGACCTCAGCAGTTCGCTGCTGCTGATGTTGCACGTGCGCAGTCGTCCATTGGTAGTCTGCACTAGACATCTTTGACGACAGAGCACGCACGCACAAAGGCGAACAATGGTGCAAGCGCTACGGTAGTGTCAACATACTCGCACCACAGGAACACCCCTTTGCCAGCATTTGCCAGTGTTTGCAAGTGTTTGCAAGTGCTTGCACGCACAGACAACAAGTCCATACGCAAGCATGCAAAGTAAACGATTCGGTCTTCCAGTCTCTCAGTCTCTCTCTCTTTCATGCTTGCTTGTTTGTTTGCTTGCTTGTTTGTTCTTCACACACAGACACGTGCAGACGCACTGCGCTCGTTCGTGCGACCCATTGGTAGCGACCACACAAAGGCACATACGTCTCGTTATTCGCGCGCCAACGTCGACACGCCCTCCTCTAACAGCAGCCACTGCCGCTTTTGCCTTCTGGTCGCGCGCCACCAAGCTGTGCGCGGTTCGAGCGCGTCGGCCGCGTGTTGTTCAGCAGCGTTGGGCTCTCCAAGATCTACGAGCACACACCGAGCAATGCGATAGCGTACCACGCATGAGACGACTCCTGTACTCGCAAGTGTGACCAGCCCACATACCCCAAGGGCTCACACACATCCCAACGACCGTCTAAGCCTTACAGTCACGCACCTTTTGCACGACCTCGTTGAACACTTGCTGGATGCCAATCTTCGTCTTAGCACTGCTCTCGACAAACAGCATGCCCTTCGATCGTGCCCACTCTTCGGCTTCGCGGCGGCTCACGACGCGCTCCTGCGTCATTGCGTCACGACACACATATGAGTCGTTGCTAGCAGACGCAACATACACGTAGACACTGAATCCACGACCACTACATAGCGAAATGAAGCGAGACGGACCTTGTCGATCTTGTTCCCAACGAGCAGCTTCACGACGTCGCGGCCGCCTGCAGGGCTGTATACTTCGACCTCCTGGAGCCACAGGTCCAGGTTCTCAAACGTGTCTCGGCGCGCCACATCGTACACTGTTGCGCAGCAGCAGCATCGCCATTGCATCATGCCATAGCAGTGCATGGTGTTAGCATGCGTGCCATTCGATGTTGCAGCAGCACCAGTAGCAGACTGGCGTCATAGCCGACCAGTTGACAGCAAGCGACGTGCGAAGCGTACCGAGTACGATGCCCTGCGCGCCTCTGTAGTACGAGCTCGTGAGCGTGCGGAAGCGCTCTTGGCCTGCTGTGTCCCAAATCGTCATCTTGATGCGCTTGCCGTCCACTTGCATCATCTTGACCTTGAAGTCCACGCCAATGGTGCTCTGGAGGTTGTCGTCAAACGTGTCGTCTGTGAAGCGCAGGAGCATACTGTAGAAGACACGCGATCGCGTGAGCTCTCAAGGGCACGCAGCATCACCATCGCAGCAGTAGCTGACGCAGTCGCAGCCACGAGTCGCCAACCCATTGCCAGCTCTCGGACGCACCTGCTCTTGCCGACACCAGCGTCGCCGATCAGCAGGAGCTTGAACAAGTGGTCGTAGCCGTCCATGATTCGTCTACAAGCGTGCCGATTGCCAGCGATACATCACACACTCGAGTCAATCATCATCCATGCGAGCGAGCAGTCCCAACTGGAACAACACAGCGTGTTTGTGTATCGCTGTGTCTGCTCTGCGAGACTGCGTGCGAGCAGCAAATCGAGCGAGAGAGCGACAGCATGCACACGCACCTGCTTGTTCTCTACACGTAGCGAGTGCGGGTGGTCGTTGTGGGGACTCGAGTCACGCGTGGTAGCGACGGCGGAGCGGCGAGTACGAGTACTTGCGAGCTACGTCTGCGTCTGGACCTCCTGTCGTCGTCTTCCAGGCAAAAACACTCACAATCTCACAGAAGAACAAAGTGCGAGCGAAATGTAGTAACCTCGTATGCTGTAGACATTTCGTCATGAATGAGGTTTTAGTATGCTGTCATACAAATTCTTGTATTTTTTCGAATCTACACATATGAGGTTTAACCTCAACATAAGCAATCCAATCGAATTTAAACGCAAAACTAGTATGTAACAGGTCCAATATGAGGTTTTCGATCCGATCGAGCAGACAATTACGAAATATACGAAATATGAGTCGCACTTGTGACAGGGCATGCATGGTCATGCTGGTCAAGCTGTCTGGTTGCATGGGCAAGCTCGCGATCACGCTCTCGCTCTCACTCGCTCGTGCATCGAGGCATGCATCTGCGATCTCGTTCGATCTCAAACTACATACTCATGAAGCGCTAGTGTGCATTCGTCTCTCTCAAGTCTCCCTCTCTCACTCACACTCACTCACATGGTCACACTCTAGGACGACGACTGCATGAGCGCCTTCACGCGCTGCATCACGACTTCAAACGTGCTCGATGAACGGTCTTTCAAGCCAAGCGCTGCGAGCACTGGCAGTCCAAGTGGCGCGCTGCAACCCAAGTGTCCATACAAAGGCGTTCGTGTGTGAGCGAGCGAGCTGCGCATAGCGAGCACCAGATGCACTTGTCACGGACGTACCCAAAGTGCTCGAGGAACTGCCGAGCGTAGACGAGCAGCAGTGGGTCGTCGCGTCGACCGAGTCGCACGTGAATGTCTGGCTGGAACTTGCCGCTGATCGAGTCTTTCTGATGTGCTTCGATCTGCGAGGGCAGCGAGTGCGCAGTGAACAGCATGTTGTGAGTCGGCACGCAGCATTTGCATGTCTGCATGCACTCGGCACGCGACACGAGCGTCATGCAATGCGCGACGCACCAATGTACCAAATGTGCCGACTTGCGTTACGACAATGAACACACGGTCGCTGAAGATCGTGACTGCAATGTCGGTCGCAACGCCGTTGATCTCCTATCCATTGCAGCACACATTGCATCGAGCGAGCCAATGCACAGCGTGGTAAGCAATCACAAGCGAGTCGTGTCTGCTTCCTCGGCACGCAACACAGCTATATGCAAGCATCACAGTGTTGCAGCGCACCTCGCGGAGCTTCTGTGTGCGGAGTTCGGTCGTTGCTGGTGCTTCGTCGTCCATGTTCATCGTGCTTTTGATTTGGACGTCAATGTTGCTCAACTGGAGCATGCAAACCACATAGCGATAAAACCGAGGGAAGGATACTTCCTGAGTTTTGTCACTACCATCAAATCAACCCTCTCGAGCATCACCACTTGCAGACTCGCCGCTGTTGACGATTATGGACGAGCGCCGTCGTGAAGAGGAGAGCTCGTTGCGCGGCTACGAGCACGAGTTCGAGCGCGCTGCCGACGAGCTCAAAGCTGCAGCGGCTGCGCAGCGCGTGCGCGTGACCGACCCGCAAAAGATCAAGCTCTACTCGCTCTTCAAGCAAGCGACAGAAGGCGACTGTACCAAACCACAGCCGAGTGCGTCTCCTCTCCTCAATCACTCGCGTTCTCCCGCTCACTCTGTTCTCTGTAGCTATGATACTCATGACTCGATATGTATGCTTTGTCTGTGTATGGTATGTGGCACTTGCAGGCGCATTCCAGCCAGTGGTGCGTCCTTGCAGTGACATCGTTGCCGTCCTGTGTTGTTGCATTCACTAGATGCTCACATGTGCTTTGGCTTCATGCATGTTCTTGTGTGTATCTCTGCTTGTGATGTGCTCATGTGAAGGAGCGAGCCAAGTGGTGCGTCTTGCTCTCTCTCTTGCGCACTGGCGTCTTTGCGACGCCACCATCTCACCGCCATGTCACTCTATGAAACGTGCGCTATAGGAACGGATGGCAGAGTCTCCAAGGCATGGACGCCACTGTCGCAAAGCGTCGGTACGTGCTCTTGGTGATCGAGCTCGTGCCGAGCTTCAAGATGCCGACGGACGAGCCACGCACCGACGCCCAAGCGAGTGATGCAGCGCCACCCGCCAGTGAACCGGCAGCTCCTGTCGACAGTAACAGTGATGCTACGCCGGTGCAGTCGCCACAGCCTCCTCCGCCGCAGCAGCGAGAGCAGCGTCGTGCTGTGCCTGCACCGCGCCTCGTGTCGCGTACACAGCAGACTAGCGTGCCTCCACTCTCAGCAGCAGTAGCGCGTCGCAAGCAGTCCGTCCCAGCGCTCTCGTACGCGATGATCGCGCTCCAGCTCATCGCATTTGTCGCGCTCGCAGCAGCGCTGCTCTTTGCCTCGATGCGCATCGCACTGCCACTTGCTCAGGACGTTATGGCGGAGCACGAAGGCGCACTGACGAGTTCACGCGCAGTCGCCAAGTCGCTCACGCCGCTCTTCTGGTTCGCACTCGGCTACCTCTTTGTCGCAGCGATCCGATCGCGCGTACGTGTTCACTGTGCCTGAGCGTGTGGGACGCATGAAGATGCGTCTGTGATCGTGAGACTGACGTTGTCACTCAAGTACTGACCCGTGTGCGTGTGTCTGTGAGACCAGATCTTCTCGTGGCGTCTGCTAACAGGCGAGTTTGTGTGGCTCAACCTCGCGTCGCCACGCACGCGCAGTGCAGCGAGCAGTGGCCGCCGCGTGCAGCGTCGTCTCCGTCATCGCGTCGCAGAGCCGGCGCCGACGCCAACTGCAGTCTTGCTCGAGAAGTTTGGCATCGAGCTGGTCGAAGATGCACCGAGCGACGACAGCAGCGCTTCCGTTGTGCCGCACGTGCGTCTGCCGCTGCGCGAGAACGCAGACGCTGTGCGCTTTGGCGACTCGGTCACAGTCTTTCCGTTCACGCTCGAGCAGGTGCGACTAGCACTCGCTTGCTGTTGCTCATCGAATGATCGCGTCGTAGCTCACGACCGGCTGTGTCAATAGACTGCGCACGTGTACTACCGCAAGTTCAAAGAGCCACTGCCAGACCCGTCGAGTCCCCAACTCGTGGCGATCACGCTCATGGAAGAGCACCGGTTTGACGAGTACGACGCCATCTTTCGGCGCCGCAAGCTCCAGTTCAAGTACGTCTGGCTGTCTGTCTTGAAAGCGTCGCGGACAGTGTTGCCGTCCTTATGCACTCACTCACATGGCTTGCGGTGCCGTGGCGTCACTCAGGAACAACGCGCCGTACCTCATCAAGCGCCAGTTCGCATCGAGCGACTATGTCGAGTACATTGAGGACTCGCTGCTCGATCAGCGCAATTGCGTACGTTCATGAGAGTAACGCGTCTCGGCGATTGCTCAGTGCGCAGCGTGCTCACGTCACGCCACGCGACTCACTCTTGCTTGTCTCTCCAACTGTGCGTGGTGCTCTAGATCTTCTACGTCTACACGAAGAACGAGTCGTTCCAGTCGTTTGGGACGATCGAAGACTACTCTGTGTACAGCACCACGGGCGACAATGGTCAATGGTGCGAGAGTGCCATGCTACCAGAGAGCTGTTAGGCTTGTGGCGTTGTTGGGCTTGTGGTTGAGTGCAATTGGATTGACTGGCTCTGATTCTGTTGTGATTGTGTATAAAAATCAGGACGACGCTCTCGCAAGGCGCGCGTTTGCACATCACGAACTCCTCGATCGGGTTCTTGCGCTCGAAGGTGCGTTCGTGAACATAAGCACTGGTCTCACGTGTCATGGAAGCAGCCATGCGACTACTGTGATGACGCCATCCACTCATCTCGTTCATCTTTGTTTGCTGACAGATCGAGTCGTTGGCCGCGAGCTCGTACTCGAAGAACATCCCACGCACGCGCGAGTACCACCGCGAGCGACTGTGCGAAGAGTTTGGCGAGCCCGAGGACGAAGTGTTGGATGCGAGTGAAGCACAAGCTGAAGAGGGAGTGAGCGATTGAGGGCGTGAAAGGAGGCATCAGTCACAGACCATGATCATGAAGCAGCGACTGCTGCTGGTCGTGAACGCGAACGCTTTTGGCTCTGCTGCGTATCTGTGAGCGATCTGTCTATGTGACTACCCATACAGGAGTTTCAAGCCGCGAAGCGCCGCGTCGACACCTCGACGACCTCTCGCGTGCTGCTAGATGCTCGTGCGAGCAGCACTTTGGTCGCGGCAAGATACAGGCGCTGAAGCAGCAACAGCAGCAGCATGTCCAAGGTCCTCGAACAGCTGATTGCACGCGGTCGGCGCGAGCGCAAGCCCACAGAACAGCGCGATGTCGCGTTCAGTCTCGCTGAGATCTCGACGAACGCCGAGCTGCACGAGAAGATGGTCGCAAAAGGCGTCGTGAAAGCGCTCCTGACGCTCGTGCTCAAATCGAGCGACGCAGATGCACTGCGTCTTGCGTGCCTCTGCTTTGCAAACGTCGCGTCGAGCCCTGGTGCGCGGATCAAGATCGTCGAAGACGGTGCGCTGGCGCCGCTCGTGCAGTTCCTCCGAGACACGGAGAGCGACATGATCGCGAAGCAGTACGTCGCCATGACGATCGGGAACCTCGCAGCGGAGCCAGAGAACCACGAAGAGATCGTGAAGCTGAGTACGATCGACGCGCTCGTGAAGCTCTTGGACCCGGAGATGGTCCACTCTGGCGTCTACTGCGCGTTTGCTCTCGCGAACCTCGCTGTGAACAACGAGTACCGGCCGCTGATCGTCGACGAAGGCGCGATCCCGCGCTTGATCGCACTCGCGTGCTGCAGCGAAGTGAGTGCGCAGCGCCAGTCGCTCGCGTGTTTGCGCGGGATCTGCATCAGTCCAGAGAACCGCGTCACAGTCGTGAAAGAAGGCATCCTCGACCCGCTCGTGCTCATAGCGCGTTGTGACGAGAGCGACATCCAGCGCGAAGTCGCTGCGGCGTTCTGCACGCTCTCTGCGACGCCAGAGAACAAGGTCGAGATCTCGGACCGCGCGCTCCTGACGATCATCTCCATGTCGCTCTCTGGCGACCCTGCAGTCGAAGAGTACGCCTGTAGTACGCTTGCAAACTTGATGGAGCTCCACGAGCTCCACGACAAACTCCTGCGCGAGAACGGCTTGGCGTCGATCATGGCGCTCGCCGTCGCGAAAGACCTGAACACGCGCGCCGAGGCGTGTCGGTGCATTGCCAACTTGACTGCGAACGACGACGTGCAGCCAGCGCTGATGAAAGAAGGCGTGCTCCAGCCACTCGCGAACGCGCTCGTGCTCGAGCACCACGTGTGCCAGCGCTTTGCTGCACTTGCGCTTGCAAACCTGTCGACGACTGCTGCGTACCAGGTCCAGATCGTGAGTCTCGGCACGATCGGACCGCTCATTTGCCTCGCGCAGGCGTTTGATCGCGAGCTCGAGGCGCGACGGTACGCAGTGCTTGCGATCGCGAACCTCGCTGCGATGAAAGCAAACCACCCTGCGTTGCTTGAAGCCGGCTGTCTCCTCGCGCTCTTCTCGCTCGCGAGCACAGCGGATGCGCTGAGTCAGTACTACGTCGCGTTTGCGCTCGCGAACTTTACCTCGAACCCGCAGAACCACGCGCGGATGGTCGAAGAAGGCGGTTTGCAGCCGATCATCACGCTCGCGTCATCGGAAGACACAGACGTGCACCACCAAGCGGTCGCAGGTCTCCGTGGTCTCGCTGTGAACGACGCTACCAAGATCAAGATCTTGCAGGAAGGCGGTCTCGAGCCACTCACGCTCTTGCTCCAGTCGAGCGACATTGAGATCCTCCGTGAAGTCTGCGCTGCACTCTGTAACCTCTCGACGAGCGAAGAGACCAAGTACGAGATCGCCAAGAGCGGCGCTGTGCCGCCACTGATTACACATGCGCAGTCGGAAGACATGGAGCTCGCGCGTCAGAGCTGCGCGGCGCTCGCGAACCTCGCTGAAGTCGAAGAGAACCAAGAGAAGATCTGTCTCGACGGCGGCGTTCAGCCGCTCATTGCAATGATGCGGTCGCAGTTTGTCGAAGTGCAGCGCGAAGCCGGTCGAGCGCTTGGGAACCTCTCGGCGTTTGAGCGCAACCACGACGAGATCATTGAGCACGGCGGCCACCAGCTCC
This sequence comes from Globisporangium rhizosaccharum, assembly GCA_023333795.1. Classification (NCBI taxonomy): domain Eukaryota; phylum Oomycota; class Peronosporomycetes; order Pythiales; family Pythiaceae; genus Globisporangium; species Globisporangium rhizosaccharum. The sequence goes on along the minus strand of JAASFN010000434.1, from coordinate 9,934 downwards.
TGATCTCGTACTTGCTGTCGCCTGACATGGCGTCGCAGCGCGTTGGGTCGCTCGGGATCTGCAACCTGTCGACGAACCCAGACGTGCGCGTGCTCTTGATGACGAGCGGTGCAATGGAGCCGCTCATGTCACTCGCGCGCTCGGAAGACGTTGAGCTCGAGATCCAGCGGTTCTCGATCCTCGCGATCGCAAACTTGGCGTCGTGTGTCGAGAACCACCGCGCGATCGTCGAAGAAGGGTCGCTCTCGCTCCTCATCTCGCTCTCGAGCGCACCGGACGAAGAAGTGCGGCAGTACGCGGCGTTTGCGCTCGTCAAAGTCGCACTGAACGCCGACTTGCGCAAGCGCATCACTGAAGAAGGCGGCCTTGAGCCGGTGCTCTTCCTCGCGCGCACGCAGGACGCTGAGATCTACCAAGACGTGCTCCCAGCGATCTGCACGCTCTCGTTCGCCGATGCGAACAAGTTGGACATTTGCAAGGGCGGCGGGCTACCTCCGCTCATGACGGCGCTCACGAGCCCAGACGTTGGGATCCAGCGCCAGGCGTGCTGTGCGATCGCAAACCTCGCAGAGAACATTGAAAACCAGAGCCACATTGTGAACAGCGGCGCGATCCCACCGCTCGTTGACGCACTCATTCACGGGAACATCATTGTCCAGCGCGAAGCTGCGCGCGGACTTGGGAACCTCGCGGCTAACTGCGACTTTGCCGACATCATCTTGCGCAAAGGCGCGGTGCCGCCGCTGATCCAGCTGCTTGGGAGCGAAGTCGTGGACTGCCAGCGCATGGGCGCCATGGCGCTCTGCAATCTCGGCACGAACGTCGAGAACCAGCCAAAGATGGTCGCGAGCGGCGTGCTCGCACCGATCATTGCACGCATAGAGGAAGCGCTCGACCCGCGCTCGCTCGCAGACAACGACGTCATTCGGTACTGCTTGCTCGTGCTCTCAAACATCGCCGTTTCGCACGCGACGCACCCAGAGCTCATGGACAAGACGCTCCATCTCCTCGCTGGCTACTCCAAGCACCGGGACGTCAAGTGCCGGCAGTTTGCGATCTTCGCACTCGGGAACCTCTGCAGTAACCCGAAGAACATCGATGCGATCGTCGACGCGCACTGCCTCAAGCCGATCATCTCTGCAGCATTCCCGGGTGACCCGAACGTGCAGTTCCAAGCGATCGCAGCGCTCCGTGGCCTCTCTGTGAGTCAAACCGTGCGACAGCAAGTCGTGCGTCTCGGTGCGCTCGAGCCACTCATCCTCGCTGCGTCGTCTGAGAGCATTGAAGTGCAGCGCGAAGTCGCAGCGACGCTCTGCAACCTGTCGCTGAGCGAAGAGAACAAGATCACGATGACGCGCGGTGGGTGTCTCCCGCCGCTCATTGCGCTCGCAAGCAGCCGTGACGCGTACCGCGAGCGCCAAGCCGTGTGCGCACTCTCGAACTTGGCCGAGATGATTGAAGGCCACACGCACAAGAGGATGCTCGAAGAAGGCGTGCTGACGCCACTGTATACGCTCGCAACGACCGATGACTTGGAGGTGAAGCGCCAAGTTGCTCGGTGCATCGCGCTCTTTGCGGCAAAGCCAGCGAGTCAAGTCACGCTCCTACGGAGCAACGCGCTGCGGTACATCGCGGCGTTCACGCAAGAGGAAGACAAGGTCTGTCAGCGCTTTGGGACGCTCGCGATCGGGAACATCGCCGTGGATCCAAAGCACCACAAAGACTTGTTTGACCAAGGCGCTGTGACGGCGCTCATGAGCGTCGACAAGTCGACGGACCTCGAGACGCGCCGGTCGCTGGCGTTTGCGCTCAACAACCTCGCCGCGAACGAAGCAAACAGCGCGATGATCGCAAAGCTCGGCGTCTTGCGCACGGTCATTGCGCTCATGCACGACGCGGACGAAGACACGCACTTGCAAGCGATGTTTGCGCTCCGGCGCATGGCGATCGAAGCAAAGAACCGGACACAGGCGGTGTCATTCGGCGTGCTCAAGCCGCTCTTTGCGCTCGCAGCGTCTGAGAGCGTCGAAGTGCAGCGCGAAGTGTGCGCTGCGCTACGGAACCTCTCACTGAGCGAAGACAACAAAGTCGTGATTGTCCTGAACGGCGGTATTGCACCGCTCGTCTCGCTCATGCACTCGGGCGACAACGAAGTCGCGCACCAAGCGTGTGGTGTGCTCGCGAACCTCGCAGAAGTCGTTGAGAACCAAGGGCGGATGGTCAAAGACGGCGTGCTGCAGCACATCAAGTTTGTTTTGCGGTCCAAGAGCGTCGATGTGCAGCGCGAAGCGCTCCGGACGATCGCAAACATGACGGCCGAGTACGCATACACGTCCGAGATCGTATCAGGCGGCGGGCTCACGCCACTCATGACAGCGCTGAGCTCGCCGGACTGCTTGAGCCAGCGATACGCTGCGATGGGCATTGCGAACCTCTCGACGAACGCAGAGAACATCACAAAGATCGTCCAGGACGGCGTCGTGCCGCTCCTCGTCGCGCTCGGGAACAACCTCAACGGCGACTTGGACACGCAGCGCTACGCGCTCTACACGCTCACAAACATGGCGAGCATCCGCGCAACGCAGACGCAGCTCATTGATGCGGCGGTGCTCCCATTGTTTGCAGCGCTCGTGCGCCACGCCGACATGACGCTGCGCAACGCCGCGGCGTTTGGGCTCGCGAACTTTGCTGCGTTCCCAGAGAACCACATGGCGATCCTCGAGACTGATGCGCAGTGTCTCGACTCGCTCTTGCACATGGTCGCGTCGCGCGATGTCAAGTGCCAGTACCGCGCCGTGAGTGCGCTCCGCGGTCTTTGCGTGAACGAGTTTGCTCGGAAAGAGCTCGTGCGGCGCGGCGCCTTGCCCGCGCTGCTCCAGCTCACCAAGTCCGAGGACATGGACGTCCAGCAAGAGGTGCTCGCGTGTCTGTGTAACCTCTCACTGAGCGGCTGCATTGGCGCGTACCCCGAGGTGTTCATCGATGCGTGCGACATGGGCTCGCTCGTGTCGTTCCTCTGCTCGGCCGATGCGACGTACCGCCTCTTTGGCGCAGTCACGCTCGGGAACATCGCGTCCAAGTACGAGCACCAGGACGCACTCGTGAGTGCTGGCGCTGTTACCCCACTCGTTGAGATCGCAAACAGCGTCGACCTCGAGACGCACCGGTGCATTGCGTTTGCGCTCTGCAACCTTGCGGCAAACCCCGATCGGCGCCAGCTTGTCGAAGAGCTCGGCGGCATTGTCCCGATCATCCAGCTCGCGTGCTCAGATAACGCAGACGACCAGACAACTGCGATCGCAGCGCTGCGCGGACTCTCGAATCGCCCAGAGAGCCGCGTGCGCATTGTGCGGGAAGGCGGGCTCGAGCCGCTGCTGCTCGGTGCGCGCTCGAGCGACGACGCGTTGCGGCGCGAAGTCGCGATGACAACGTACAACCTCTCGCTCACTGAGTCCAACAAGCTCGAGATCGCCACGTCGCCGATGATGGGTGCGCTCATTACGCTCATGCTCGCACCGGACGTCGCGACCGCCACGTTTGCTTGTGCTTGCGTCGCGAACCTCGCGGAGAACGTCGACACGCACGTGCGCATTGAGCGCGAGCGCGGACTCCACTTCTTCCTCGAGTTCCTGAAGCAAGCAGCGCCAGACGTTGCGCGCGAAGCGGTCAAGTGCGTCGCAAACTTGTCTGCAGACTACGGACTCCACGACGCGCTCTTGGCCGACGGTTGCCACGAGCTCTTGGTCCATGCACTCGCGCACGCTGATGCATCGACGCGGCTGTTTGGCGTAATCGGACTGAGCAACCTCGTTGCGAATCCGCTCAACCACACGCGCGTGCTCCGTGAGAAAGTCGCTGCGCCACTCGTGCAGCTCACGCTCGACAGCGCCGTGCACGCAGACCCGAGTCGCTTTGCGCTCTTAGCCATCGGGAGCATCTTTGGAAACGCAACGAGCCATCGCGTGTTTGTCGACGCCGGCGTGCTCTCGCCACTCATCCACGCGCTCGCGGCGTCCAACGACATGGAGATGCGCTTCAACGCAGCGTTTGCGCTCGGGAAGCTCGCAATGAACGACGCGTACCACGAGCATTTGGGTGAAGTGAGCGACTGCGGCGGACCGCTGATCCAGCTCGCGCTCGATGCAGACAGCGCGAAGGAGCGCAGTGCACAGTGCCAAGCTGTGTCCGTGCTCCGGCGTCTCACGTGCCTCGATGCAAACCGCATGGACATGCTCACGCGCCATGGCCGGCAGCTCACAGACGCGCTCTTGGGCTGCGCCGTGCAGCAGGAGCTCGAGAGCCAACGAGAGGCGGTCGCGTGCATCTGCAACCTCACGCTCGCGCACGACAACAAGCTCGTGATCGCGCAGTCCACGAAGCTCTTCCAGCAGCTCGTGACGCTCTGTCAGTCCACGGACATTGAGGTCGCGCGCAACGCCTGTGGCGCGGCTGCAAACATTGCTGAGCACGTCGAGACGCACGTGCACATGGTCGACGTCCACGCCATCCACGTCGGCGTCAAGACGATGCGGAGTCGCCACTTGCCAGTGTACCGCGAAGCTGCTCGGTTCGTTGCGAACTTGCTCAGTACGCCCGAGTTCCACGCCACGCTCTTGCACGAAGAAGGGCTCGCGGCACTCATGCGCATCGCGAAGATCGAAGACCACGAGTGCCAGTACCACGCTGCGCTCGCGTTCCACAAGCTCACGAGCAACAGCGCGACGCACCACGCGATCCTCGCAAGCGGCACAGTCAAGTCGCTCCACGCGCTCCTCACGGTCCCTGGACGCGACGTGCAGCACCAAGCAGCCGCAGGTCTCAAGAACCTCACTGCGTGCACTGCAAACAAACCAAAGCTCGCAGACGACGGGACGGTCCTTGCCATGACGTCGCTCCTGCGCAGTCCAGACGTCGCGCTCCAGTGCATGGGCGCTGCTGGCATTCGCCACTTGACGCTGTACGCGCCAGTGAAGACGCAGTTTGTCCAAGAAGGTGGTTTGCCGCCGCTCTTTGCGTGCTGCGCGCTCGACGACGACAACGTCCGCGTCCAGTGCTCTGGCGTCGTGGCGAACTTGAGCGAGAACGTGCACAACCAAGTCGAGATCGTGCGGCAGCACGGCATGGCGGCGCTCGTTGCGCTCACGCGCGCGAGCTACCACGCCGAGATTGCGCAGAACACGAGCCGAGCGTTCGCAAACGTGTCGTCGAACGCAGAGAACCACATTGGCGTGTTCCACGCGCCAGAGCTCCGCGCAGTGTTCACGCTCGGGATGTCGAAAGACGAGCTCTGCGGTCGCGACGCGGCGATGTGCATTGGGAACTTGGCCGTGACTGCCAAGACGCAGCTCCAGGTCTCCGAGTACGGCGGTCTCACTCCACTCACGCAGCTCCTCCAGAGCGCATTTGCGTCGAATCGGCAGTTTGCCGCTCGAGCGATGTACCGCTTGAGTGCGCATGCAGAGAACCAGCACCGGATCGTCGACGCTGGGGCGCTCGTGCCGCTCGTGAAGCTCTTGAGCGAAGTCACAGACCACGAGACGCAGCGGTGCGCGGCCATGGTGATCTGCAATCTCTCAACGAGCGCTGCGAATGAGCAGAAGATCATGAAAGCCGGTGGCATGAAGCCGCTCATTGTGCTCCTACGGTCGCCGAGCGTCGAGTGCGCCAAGTACGCGTGCATGGCGCTCTGTAACCTCACTGCGAACCCAGCGAACCAGCTCCACCTCGTCCAAGACGACGGCCTCGATCCACTCGTCGACCTCGCTGCGTCGTCCGACCCCGAATGTGCGCGCTATGCGAGCATGACGCTCTCGAACGTCGCTGCACATCGACAGAACCGTTTGATTGTTGTCGAGCGCCACGCGCTGCGGCCACTGCGCGCACTGAGCTTTGCACCGAACCTCGAGTGCCAACGCAGCGCAGCGCTTGCGATCTACAACGTCTCGTGCGCGCAGCGGAACCAGCTCAAGATCGTCGAAGCCGGCATCGAAGCTGCGCTCATCAAGCTCGCAGGCGCGCACGACGGCGACTGCAAGCTCTACGCAACGATGACACTGTGCAACCTCGCTGCAAACATCGAGACGCGGCAAGCAGCAGCGCGCGGCGGCGGCTTGCAAGCGCTCATCCTCGGCTCGAAAGACGTCGACGTGAGCGTGCGGCGGTACGCGTGCATTGCACTGTGCAACCTCGCGTGCGACTCGCTGCTGCAGGTCCAAGTGATTGTCCACGGCGGTCTCGTGCCGATCGTTGCGATGACGGAGCGCGACGATGACGTCGAGAGTCAGCGCTTTGGTATCATGGCGCTGTCAAACTTGGCGGTAAACGAAGCGAACCACGGCCACATGATCTCGCGCGGCGTGCTCAAAGTCGCACTGCGTCTCGGTCAATCGAGCGACGAGGACATTCGCCAGTACGCTGCGTTCACACTTGCAAACTTCTCGGGGAACGCCGAGCACTGCGCTGTGATCGGCGACGAAGGCGGGATCCTCTCGCTCATCACGCTCGCGCACTCGGAGGATGCGAACGCACACACACTCGCGATCTCAGCGCTCCGGCGTCTCTGTCAGTTCTCTACGCAGAACCGCGGTCGGATCGTCCGTGGCGGTGGACTCGTGCCGCTCACGATCGCAGGGCACTCGGAGGAGCTCGAGACGCAGCGCGAAGTCGCGGCGACGTTCTGCAACCTCTCGCTCAGTGACGAGTACAAGGTTGAGATCGTGAGCCAAGGCGCGATCCGTCCGCTCGTGAAGCTCGCGCAGTCGCCGGACCTCGAAGTCGCGCGCCAAGCGTGTGGTGCGCTCGCGAACCTCGCCGAGCACATTGATACGCACAAGACGTTTGCACAGGAGCGCTGTGGGAGCTTCCTCATCGGGCTCATAAAGCACCAGAGCCTCGAGATCCACCGCGAAGCGTCGCGTACGATGGCGAACTTGCTCTCGAGCTTCAAACACCACACTGAGATGATCACAGACGGTCTCGCGGGTCTCGTCCACCTCGGTCTCTCACTTGACATTGAGTGCCAGTACAACGCGGCATTGGCGTTTCGGAAGCTCGCACCGAACTTTGCAAGCCACCGCGGCGTGATCTATGAAGGCGGTCTCAAGACACTCGTGTTCCTCCTCCAAGCAAAAGAGCTCAACACGCGGCGCCAAGCGATCTTGGCGCTCCGAGACATTGCGGCAAACAACGAGCACAAGCGCAAGTACGTCGACGAAGGCGGCTTGCATGCGCTCATCACGTTCCTGCGCGACGCCGACGTGCCGCTCCAAGCGCCTGCAGTCGCAGCACTGCGCCACCTCTCGTCGTCGTCGCATGCCGACATCAAGCAGCAGATCGTGAGCGACGGCGCGTTGCGTCCGCTCCTGCGCTGCATGAACAACAACAACGCGCGGAACATCGACTTGCAGTGCCAGTGCGCCGGCTTGCTCGCGAACTTGTCGGAGCACCTCGCGAACCAGACAAAGATCGTCGACGAAGGCTTGACCGCTGCGCTCGTTGCGCTCGCACTCAGTGTCGACAGCGCCGAGATCCATCAGGACGTGAGCCGCGCGCTTGCGAACCTGTGCTCGAACGAAGAGAACCACATCGTAGTGTACAAGCAAGGTGGCTTGAAGTGCCTCGTGCACTTGACGAACGCCCGCGATGACGTGACACAGCGGTACGCGGCGATGGGACTGCGGTTCCTGTCGGCGAACCCGCAGATCCGCGTGTTCATTGTCCAAGAAGGGCTCTTGGCGCCGTTCATCAAGCTCGCGCAGAGTCCGATTCTCGACTACCAGCGCACCGCGGCGTCTGCGTTCTCAAGCTTTTCACTCAATGAAGAGAACAAGCTCAAGCTCGTGCGCGACGGCGGACTCGCGCAGATCCTCGCGTGCTGTCGCTACGACGACTTGGAAGTGAAGCGCGACTGCGTCTTTGCGCTCGCGAACCTCACAGACTCGCTCGAGTTCCAGCTCGACGTCGTGCGCGAAGGTGGGATCGCCGTGATGGTCGAGATTGGCGGTCACGACGACGCGCGCGTGCAGCGCGACTGTGCGCGCGTGTTTGCGTCGCTTGCGATCACGAACGCGATCAAGCCGATGCTGCTGCAGCAGCACGCGCTCAAGACGCTCTTTCGCCTCACGCGGTCGCTCGACAGCGCGACGCAGCGGTTCGCAACACTGGCGATCTGCAACCTCGCAGCTGGCGATGACAAAGAGTTCATTGTCGAGCAAGGCGCCGTGCGACCGCTCACGCACTTGATTCGGTTCCCGGACGCTGAGATCCAGCGGTACGCGGCACTTGCGCTCGCAGGACTTGCGCTTGGTGGCCACGGCTCGAACAAGCTCCGAATGGTCGAAGAAGGCGCAGTGCATCCACTTGTGGACTTGCTCCGGTACCCAAGCGCCGACGTGCAGCTCTGCGGTGTCCTTGCGCTCAATGCGCTCGTGCTCGGGAAGCTGAGCGTGACGAAAGTCGCAATGATGCAAGAAGGCGGACTGCTGCCACTGCTCGCGCTCTTGAGCTCGCAGGACCTTGAGTGCGTCCGGTGTGCGCTCTACTGCATCGGGTCGCTCGCGGAGAGCAAGGACGTGCTCTTGAAGCTCGTGGAGCTCGGTGCACTGCCGCAAGTGGTCGAGCAGTCGCACCGGAGCGACAGTGAGATCAAGCGCAACTGTGGCTACATCTTTGATCTGCTCGTTGAGCAACAGACTGACTACCACGACGACTTTGTGCGCGAAGGCGGCATGGACGCAACGATTGCGCTCGCGTGTGTCGAAGACATGGAGTGCCAAGAGTACGCGACGTTTGCTCTGGCGCACCTTGCGTCGAACCGCGAGTACCAAGTGCCGCTCGTTGAGCACGGCGCGCTTCGACCGCTCATTGCAATGATGTCGGTGCATGCCGAGCCGCGGCACTACGCTGGACTTGCGCTCCTGAAGCTCGCAGACAACTACGAGAATCACTTGCGCATTGCTGAAGAAGGCGGGATCCAAGCGCTCTTGCGCATTGCACGCGCGCGGTCGACGGACGAAGAGCTGCAATACAAAGCGTCGCTGAGTCTCGGACAGCTCGCGAGCAACGCGACCAAGTCGCTGCCAAACCACGGCAAAGTCGTTGGTCCCGCGATCGGGGCGGGCGTGACCAAGATGGCGCAGATCACAGAGAGCATCGCGGCGCGGCGAGCGAAAGAGAAGACGACGCAGTACCTCGACGACAAGATTGCGCGCGAGAAGAACAAGTGAATGGTCATTGTGCGAATGGATGTTGCCTCGTTGTTAGTGAGCAAGTCGGCAAACAAGAGTGATGTTGTCTTGGATGTGTCCAAGCGTTTGCTCAATGCGACTTGGTGGTTCCGTTCATTGAGCAACGTGAGCAACAAGAGGAAGTTGCTAGCTGGTCTGATCAACGCAAGGACTCGTTTGCATGTGCTTCTACTAATGCAAACGTTGTCTCATTGGCAGCATGAGTGCGTCATGTGGCATGACGACTGTGTTTCTCCGTCGGCTTTGTCGGCTATTCTTTATGTCGTTGCTTCGACAAGAATGACCGATAAGATCACGACTGCCTCCAGCGAGCGAGCGAGCGAGTAGCCATCCGACTGCAGGTGTGCACAGACCGACAGAGAACCACTGCCACAGTCCTCAGTCTACCGCGTCGACACTCGACACACGCGAGGCTGCTCGTGCACCGCATTCGTACGTCCTCAGCCACGCGATATCCTGCAACACCTCCAGCTCATCAGGCAACGTCAACAAGATGTCGCCACGCATCAATGGACCCTGGCGACTCGTTGTACTCGCATGGTTGCATCTCGTCGCAGCATGGGAGCGCGTACAAGTCGAGCTCCATGGCCAGTACTCGCTCCAGCGCCTTCAAGACGTGAGCGAGCACATCCGCTCGTCGCGCGTATGGGAAAACGCTGCGCTCATACTCTTGACGCCAGTGCCATGCT